>CM061130.1:34665966-34865439 GCA_030789695.1 Scilla litardierei
TATGAATAATCGTCAATTCTAAATTCATATCATATGCACACCTTGCATTGGTTTCTGACCTTTGCTTGCAGACCTTGCTGACATACATTCATGTCTTTTTGAATGTATGTCAGATTTTGAGCCGGAGTCGCAGGAGGATCCTTTGGAGACATCTGACCTAGCGAGCCGGGAGTTCGCCGTTGACGTCGAGCCCTTCCCTGCGGAGGATTAGACCCCCGTTGCTGTTTCATTAGTTTACTTTCAGTACTTTGCTTATGTACGTTCTGTTCGTTGTACTCTGGCCCACCTGTGGCTTTTCGTTTTATTTTCTTGTTGGACACTTTTTCTGGATGTGGCTTTACTTTTCGAACGTTCCTTATTGTTCTGAAATGCAATGCAAGAACCTGCTTTATTGTTTTCACCACGCTTATTGGACTCGAGCTTCTCCGCTCTAGTTCAAGCGGACCGCGTAATGTTCTCGCTTCCGGTGTTTTTTGGGAAGCGGGAAGTTACAGGTTTTAGTGGTGGCCCATGCAAGTCCCACATTTGTGAAAATTCAGAACAATAAGAACGATATCATAGCCAAACATCTAGAATAATTGTGTACACAAGAATAACTCGAAGTTTTCTTGTCTCAGTATGGCAGGAAGACGTATCACCTGTCCTGGACCCGGAGCTGCTGGAGGCGGAGGAGATGATATCCGCAAGATGGTTGGAGTTATGCGAGAGATGCTTGAGGTTCAGCATCATCTGGTCCAACAAGGACGCCAGGCTGCGCTAGCCGCACCAGTTCCACCACCACCAGGGGCCAAGCTGTTTCGAGAGATGCATCCGAAGAGCTTCTCCAGATGAGAGGGCCCGCTAGTGGCCGAAGAGTGGCGTCGTAGCACTGAGGATGATTTGGGCCTTGCCTGAATCAATCCGAATGATTGGGTAGAGCTGGCCAGGAAGCAGTTGACCGTTAATGCCCGCAGCTGGTGGGATGCTGAGGAAGCCAGGCTGCCCAAGCCGATTACATGGGCTACCTTCTGTCAGAGATTTGATGCCCAGTATTTTCCCAAGTCAGTGAAGCGAGAGATGGAGATTCGTTTCATCAACCTGGAGCAGGGCACTATGACCGTTGATGACTATGAGGCCGAGTTCGCTATGCTGAGTAGATATGCTCCTGCTATGGTGGCAGACCCTGAGGATTGTGCTCACCGCTTCCGACAGGGTTTGGATTTGGATATACAGGGCTCGATGTCTTCATCCGTCTTTACCACTCATGAGGAAGTTCTTGTAGCGGCAAAGCGACACGAGCGGATCGCTAATCAGAAGAAGGAGCGTCAGGGGGGCAAGTGCCCGATGGAGCTACTGAGGAGTGCACCTAGGCATGGCGTTCATCCTGTTCAGACCACCCAGTTCAAGAGGCCAGCTACACCTGTCCCCAACCGAGCTGAGCAGACTTGCCATTTCTGCGACAAGCTAGGTCATGTTAAGAAAGACTGCCGGAGGATGCTGAATCAAAGTTTGATCTATGGATCATCTGCTCACACTGCTAGAGACTGCCCCCGCAACACCCGACCTGCACCTGCTAGAGTGCCTGGACCTGCTCAGCGGACAGAGCCTGCACCCGGACAGCGTGGACCACCTCTGGTTCCGCAGGCTCGAGCCTTTAAGCAGGCCAACCCGCCGAAGCGTCGAGCTTTCACCATGACAGCCGTTGAGGCTGAAGCTGCTGATGACGTAATTGCAGGTAACCCCTAGACTAGTCTTTCTTTTGTGCATTTATGTTTGATTAGTTAGTTTCCTTATTTGATATAGTTGCATGTTACCCTTAGGTGTTATCTTAGTTTCCTCTCACCTGGCCTTGACCCTGTTCGACTCTGGAGCTTCCATGTGCATACTATCTCGGAAGTTTGTAGTCGAACACTCGATACCCACTTACACACTTTCCAAGTGTTGGAATATTACAATTGGGAATGGTGTAGTGAAGGTTGCACTGGGATGTAGACCGTGCCCGTTGGTGATTAGTGGACACGAATTGTATGCTGATTTTATTGTCCACGATCTACCCAACTTCGATGCAATTCTCTGTATTGACTGGTTAGGAACTTTTCATGCTACGAACGACTGTCACTGGAAGAAAGTGGTGTTCGAGATTCCTGACCATCCAGTGTTCGAATTCGTCAGCGGAGGATGTTCGCTTAGACCTGTCAAGTTCCGGGCCCAGCCGTACAAATTGACCAGTGCGTCCATGATAGCAGAACCGGAGAAGCCAGCGGTAGTGTGAGATTTCAAAGACGTCTTCCCAGAAGACATTTCTGGATTGCCGCCCGATCGAGCGTTGGAGTTCGGCATTGACCTGATGCCAGGAGCTCAACCGATTTCGAAGGTGCCATATCGTATGGCTCCTGCTGAGCTAGAGGAGCTAAGAAAGCAGTTGGACGAGCTACTGCAGAAGGGTTTTATTCATCCCAGCGTGTCTCCCTGGGGTGCACCCATCTTGCTGGTGAAGAAGAAAGACGGATCGAGGAGGATGTGAATCGACTATCGGGAGCTGAACCACATCACCGTGAAGAACAAGTACCCGCTGCCCTGTATTGATGACATCTTCGATCAGCTTGGTGGATCGAACGTATTTTCGAAGTTAGACCTCCGGAGCGGATACCATCAAGTCAGAGTCAAGAAGGATGATGTGCCCAAGACGGCTTTCCGGACCAAGTACGGGCACTATGAGTTCGTTGTCATGCCGTTCGGTGTGACCAATGCTCCTGCTGTGTTCATAAATCTTATGAACATCATCTTCTACGACTACCTTGATAAGTTCGTTGGGATCTTCATAAATGACATCCTGGTGTACTCTAAGAGCGAAGAAGGGCATGTCGAGCATTTGAAGATGGTATTGGAGACGCTCTGACATCATAAACTATATGCCAAGTATAGTAAATGCGAATTCTGGCTGGACAGAGTTGCATTTCTTGGACACGTAGTGTGGGATCCCATCATACGATGATGGAGGATCAAAAGAGAACTTACGTTAGCGTACGCTGTGCTGTAGTCTTTGAACTTTGCCCTTGGATTCGCCACAATGGTCAGTACTTCTTCACAGAGAATCGAAGCAGAGTTTCCACCGTCTAAATCTCTATTTGGAAGAAGAACTATATGGAAGGGAGAAGAGGAAAAGATTTTCCTTATGCAAACTTATGGCATGAAGGATTAGCCTTAAATGCCTAACCCTTGGGTCCTATTTATAGGCTTTAGGGGTAGTTATTGTAGGAAATAACCATATATAAGGTTATTAGCTTATATTAATACCCTTGCTTATCCTCTTCTTCATGCACTTATCAAGTGCCTTTATGCACTTATAATGTGCCTTTTTCCACTTATCGAGTGGTCCCTTTCACACATGAAAAGGTTTCCTTCGCACATGCTTTCATGCACACGACATCCGAGGTCTGTATACCCTCATACATCCCCTCATGGGTGTATACATGTCGTCCATATCCAACATCTCCCACTCACACTTGAGGAGATTGTAAGGAAACGTATTTTCCTTTAGTTCTTCAATTCATCATACCGAGAAATAGACCGTATGACCGTCATGCATATAGAGTCCGCTGTTGTGCACTTGTTAGAGATACACAACACTCCTTAGGGTGCAAAGTTGAGTAGATCAACACATGTTTTACCCTAGATTATTTCTTCACATTTCTTATACTTTATATTCAACAATTGAATCCCATCTAGATTACAATAGGCTGGCCAGCTTTGAATCTCTAAATTCCAAATGTAAATATGAAATTAATCTTCCTCTTCTTGCAATCCTTTCGATCTTGACTTGACTTTTCTAACATGCCCCGCCGGACCGAATTTACCATAGTCCATAAGCAACATGCTAAGATAGCGATCACCCAGTCAAATCTAAAAGAACCAATTAGAGTCCATAAGGGTAAGAAGTTAAGACCCATGTGGTCTTTGGGTCTCACATAATAGTAAACACAATTACCATTCTAACCCAATGGTCAAATGCATACGTAGTATGAATACGTATTACAACATCACTCCTTTCCCAGGGAGCGTATGTCTTAATGATGTTGTAAGGATGATGGTCAGACACCACAATATCTGACCTTGAGTCTCTTTTTACTACTCATTGATCTCCTGGACCCACATCCCGCATAAGACAGATAAGATTTCAAAAATCTTCTTAGATCTTTTGTAAGCATCCATATGATGCAGATCTTTCATACGACCATTTTGTTCAAGTCATGACTCTAAATCATCTGTCTGCTGATTTTGACTTTAAACAGTTCTCATCTTTATCTTATCCGTCTGATAGAATAAAGGCGGTTGCTCATGTGAGAGAGCCAACCTCAATCTGTCCGACATACTAAAAAATCCAGCTGAGATTTAAAAGAAATGTACATAAACATTTTCAATAAACTCATATGCAATGTCAAAAAGAACTTATTCTTTTATTAAATTTGATCTTTCATAGACATGGGAATATACATTGATACAACTCAGCTCTTACGCAATCCTTGAGATGATAAGTGTTTGTAAAACACATCTCTGGGGATCGCCTTCGTAAGCGGATCTGCTATCATCTCATGCGTAGATATGTATCTTATGTCTACCTTCTTGTTCTTATCATAGTCTTTTGCAAATTTGTAGCAGATATCAATGTGTTTGGTCTTACAATGAAATTTTGGATCTTTGACATAGGCTATAGATGCTTGACTGTCACTGTATATTGGTACAGTACCTGAGTCACTTGCATCAATTAGCTTGTCTAAGAACCTCCTAAGCCAAACAGCTTCATGGACCGCCATGCTAAATGCTACAAATTCGGCTTCTATAGTTGAAAGTGCGATGCAGGATTGTTTTTTGCTACTCCAGGATATTGCACCAGATCCGAGTAGAAAAACATGTCCTGAGGTCGATCGTTGCTCATCGAGATCACCCGCCCAATCAGCATCAGTGTAGCCTTTGAGCCTCAAGGCATTTCCTTGATAGCATAAAGCATAGTCCGCAGTCCCTTTAAGATACCGCATTATCCTCTTAACCACTTTCCAGTGTGTTTGCCCTGGATTGGATTGGTAACGACTTACCATTCCAACGGCAAAACAGATGTTCGGTCTTGTACACACCATAGCGTACATAAGACTACCAACTGCACTGGAATATGGAACGTTTTCCATAATTTCCTTTTCCTTTTGGTTCTTAGGACACATTTTCAGACATAAATTATCGCATTTGCTTATAGGAGTATCAATGGACTTACAGTCCTGCATATTAAAACGTTCTAGAACCTTCTTTATATAAGTTTCTTGTGAAAGAGAAAGAAGTTTCTTCGACCGATTCCTTGAAATCTTAACTCCAAGGATATATGTGGCTTCTCCCATGTCTTTCATCTCAAATACTAATGAAAGCCAAGCCTTGATATCCATCACAAAGCCCTTGTCATTTCCGGCTATTAAAATGTCATCTACATATAGAGACATAATAACATACTTGCTTTTGATCCTCTTGATATATACACAGTTATCTTCATCAAGCATGGTAAAACCATTTGATAAGACAACTTCTTGAAATCGTATATACCATTGCCTCGAGGATTGTTTAAGACCATATATGGACTTACGAAGTTTACAAACCTTATGTTCGTTTCCTTCTTTTACAAACCCTGTTGGTTGTTCCATATAGATCTCCTCGTCCAATTCTCCATTGAGAAAGGCAGTCTTTACATCCATTTGATGTAATTCGAGGTCTAAGCAAGCTACCAAAGCCAGAATCAAACGAATCGAGGTAAAACGAACAACAGGTGAGAAGGTCTCTTCGTAGTCTATCCCTTCCTGTTGCGTAAAACCTTTCGTGACAAGGCGAGCTTTATATCTGTCTATAGAACCATCAGCCTTATGCTTGATCTTGAGAACCCATTTGTTCCCAATAGCTCTACGTCCTCTGGGTGAGTCAACCAAGTCCCAGACTCGGTTAATTTTCATGGATTCTAATTCCTCCTTCATCGCTTCCATCCATTTGTCTTTTGCAGGGCATAATACGGCCTGTTTGAAAGTAGCAGGCTCGTCATCATCTTGTAGTAAAGTCATAAAGGTTTGTAGGAATTCATCCTCAAATCTTAGAGGAGTTAACCTTGTACGACTACTACGTCGTATTTGAGATTCTTCAAGTCCTTGTTGACTCGAATTCGGATCAATTCTAATATCACTCCCACTTGGAATGTGGTTAGAATTGCTCCCACTTAGATCATTATTCCTATATGGAATAAGATTCGCATCATTCGTATCATCCATTGGTGAAGGTTGAAACGTATTTTCGTTTTCATCAAGAATTCTCCAACTCGAATGAGGTAATCCTTCTTGATTATAAATCTCAAATAGAGATAAGTCCTGACTTATCTCGCCCTGTCTTGGAAACTCATTTTCCAAGAAAGTGACATCCCTCGATTCAAATTCAATTAGTCCTCCATTGTCTTCCTGACCAATGAAAACATAACCTTTGGAGTTTTCTGCGTATCGTATAAAGATACATTTCCTCCCCCTTGGCCCAAGTTTTCCATACGTATGGGAGGAAATATGTGCGTATGATGCACACCCTCAAGGTTTTAATATGCTTAAGTCAGGAGACCTTTGGTTCCATAACTTATAAGGAGTGGAGCTAACTGATTTCGAGGGTACGCGGTTCAAGATGAAAGTAGCCGTCAATAATGCATCACCCCAAAAGGTGATTGGCAAGTTAGCTTGCGCCATCATTGAACGGACCATTTCCATTAAAGTCATATTCCTCCTTTCAGCAACACCATTTTGTTGAGGAGTATAAGGCATAGTTACCTAATGAACTATGCCCTTTTCATCACAAAGTTCCTTAAAACTTGATGATTGATATTCACCGCCTCTATCGGTTCGCAAGACCTTAATCTTGCGATCTAATTGATTTTCCACTAAACTCATATAGTTTTTACAGCATGTTAATGCTTCACTTTTGTGGGATATCAAATAGATATGTCCGAATCGGGTGAAGTCATCAATAAAAGTGATGAAGTGGACTTCCCGCGTCTTGTCTTGACATTCATCGGACCACATATGTCCAAATGGATAAGCTGCAATGGAACCTCGGCCCTTGTGCTGGTTCCAAATGGCTTGTGACAAGATTTCCCTACAAGGCAATGTTCGCAAGTCGACATTTCGACCTTTGAAACATTGGATAGAAGGCCATGTTTGGCAAGTCTATCCATTCGTGTTGGTCCAATGTGACCAAGCCTTACGTGCCAACAAATTACATCAGATTCATTAATCAAAGAATTTGTAACAAGGAAATTTTCATTAAAATTAGAGGAATCGTACATAGTATTTAATACAATGAATCCCTTAAAAACATACACAGAACCAATTACAGAATTATTACAAGACAAATCCATAGTACAATTATGAAAAAACCAACTATAACCAAGACCCATTAAGACAACCACAGATATAATATTCCTTCGAATATCTAGAGCGAAGAGAACATCATGTAGTAAGATAGTATGGCCGTTGTCCAAGACGAGCTTGCACGTCCTAACACCTTTCACTTCAACACATGTGTTGTTTCATACATATATCCACTTCGTTCCTTGGGGTATCCGGTAATACTCCACGAAGGACCGTCTGTCCCTTGCTATGTGGTCGGTGGCACCTGAATCAATTATCCAAAAAGGATTAGATTCTACAAGAAATATTGAACTAGAAACACATATGTAACTAGCATTATTACAAGTTACCTTGTCACCTCCATCCGTACATGAACGGGCATAGTGACCTAACTTGTTGCACTTGAAGTACTTGATCCTCTTCAAGTCTTTCTTCTTGTGCCATTTCTTGTTCCCACCCTTCTGTTTGGGTTTCTTGGTAGACACTGGTTGCTTTTGCTGGTCATGAGCAAACTTCGAGTGATGTTTACGTTTCTTTCCTCCGTGTGAGGAACTAGCAACCATGTGCACTTCTGCACTTGACTTGGCAGCCGCAAGCCGCTCTTCCTCTAACTCGAGGTGCTTAGAAACATCGTTGAAATTCTTGATGCTCTCATTATGAGTGAGATGCATCTTCATTTGTTCCCATTCGATTGGCAAGGAATGTATGACCGCTTGGATTTGTTGCTCATCAGTGAGCATATGACCTGCATCCTTTAACTCTGAAATAAGATTCGCCATGTGTCGTAGATGCATTCCCATGGAATGATCTCGACGCTTTTTGTATGAATCGAATCTTATAGTTAAAGAGCGAAGTTTGGCCACCGAGGTGCCACCAAACTTCTCCTCTAGCTTGGACCATATGTCCATAGCTAGGTCATATTCTCGGAAGATCCGCATTATGTCGTCTGCCATACTTGACAGCAACATTATGCGAGCAATCTTGTTCTTCCGAGACCAAGCATCAAAAACTTCCTTGTCTCTTCTGTGTTGGGCCGTAGTGCCTAACTCGGGTTCAATCATTATGTTCTTCAGAGTTTCGAGCACGTCTTGCTCCTCTAGAACATATTGTATCTTCATGGACCATAGCTTGTAATTATCACCGTTGAGTTTTTCACCTTTGTTTAACTCAGGACGATGTTCTTAGCAGTGGAAGACATTTCAGTTTTAAAATGCTGCAAAAGACATAAAACAAGTTTGATCAAAAACATTGCATAAAGTTTTCATTTGATAAGTAAATTTCGAAAAATACTGAATATGTTGCTCTAGAATCAGAAAGGTCTCTACGATTCCAATCACCATCTAGAACAACTTTCAATATTTCCCCATCACTTTATCAAACAATAGTACTCTTATAGTACTTGCAGCGGAAAAGTGTTTTTGAAAAATGTATTTTGAAAACGTATTTTGAAAACGTATTTTGCAAATGTATTTTGCAGCGGGAGGTGTTGGCCTGCACCAGCCATTACCGGGGTCGAGCCGTGGCCGCGCCAAGGCCGGATTTCCCTTTTCGTGGGGTTTTACCGTATGCAACTGCCGCCGGTCCCGTATGGGCTGGCTATGCAAACCCCCCATCACCTTGGTCGAGGCCAGGGCTCGGCGATCATGGATTGGCCAAGGGCTGGGCCTCCTCGGCGTGGCCATGGTCCCTCGGCCAGGGCCAGCCAGGGCCTCTGCCTTGGCCGAGGCCGGCCAGTGCCGGCCAAAGGGGGGGCCCTGGCCCCTCGGCCAGGGCCTCTGCCCTGGCCGAGGCCGGCCAGGGCCGGACAGGGGGCCCTGGCCCTCGGCCTGGGCCTCTGCCCTGGCCGGACAGGGGGCCCTGGCCCCCTCGGCCCGGGACGAGTCCGGCCAGGGCCGGCCAGGGGGCCCTGTCCCCCTCGGCCAGGGCCTCTGCCCTGGCCGAGGCCGGCCAGGGCCGGCCTTCCCTTGGTCGGCCGGCCTTCCCTCCATGGAGTCCATCTCCCTCCTTCGGGGGGGGGGGGGGGTGCTCGGTTGTCATTGGCCGAAGCCAACCCCCTTCCCAATGGGAGGGGGGTGCATAGCCATGCACCAATGTGATACGTGTTCATCTTCTCCGATGAGAAACATGAAACCACCTTCTTCTCTGATGAGACACCCGTTCATCGAGAAAGTAGTTATTCTTTAATGGCCGTGTGCCAAAAAAATAACGTACTTTCAAAGCCGCAAACTTCACGCTCCACATGAAGAGAGTTCACATTCTCTATTGAATGGAGACTCAGCATCCATGAAGAGTGCGAGTTTGGTGAGATGAACGGTCAGTTCTTCCCGTCACAGAGAGTTCCCGCCATATCTTTAATGACAGAAGACCCTAACGTGAAAAGAACAACTGCTGTGATTCTCTCCGTCACGATTCGCTTCTACCATATCCATAATGGTAGGAAACTCATTCGTGAAAAAGACAACGCCTCGTTCATCGGTGAGACCGGGGCGAACCCGTGTGGCTCTGATACCAATGTGGGATCCCATCACGCGATGATGGAGGATCGAAAGAGAACTTACGTTAGCGTACGCTGCGCTGTAGTCTCTAAACTTTGCCCTTGGATTCTCCACAATGGTTAGTACTTCGTCACAGAGGATCGAAGCAGAGTTTCCACCGTCTAAATCTCTATTTGGAAAAAGAACTATATGGAAGGGAGAAGAGGAAAAGATTTGCCTTATGCAAACTTATGGCATGAAGGATTAGCCTTAAATGCCTAACCCTTGGGTCCTATTTATAGGCTTTAGGGGTAGTTATTGTAGGAAATAACCATATATAAGCTTATTAGCTTATATTAATACCCTTGCTTATCCTCTTCTTCATGCACTTATCAAGTGCCTTTATGCACTTACAATGTGCCTTTTTCCACTTATCGAGTGGTCCTTTTCACACATGAAAAGGTTCCCTTCGCACATGCTTTCATGCACGCGACATCCGAGGTCCGTATACCCTCATACATCCCCTCATGGGTGTATACATGTCGTCCATATCCAACACGTAGTATCAGGAGCCGACATCTCAGTGGATCCGGAGAAGGTCCGACCAGTAAGTGAATGGCCTACACCGCGATCGGCTTCGGACATCAGGAGTTTCCTCGGGTTGGTTGGATACTACCGCAGATTTATCAAGGATTTCTCGAGGATAGCTGAGCCGATGACGAGACTGACGAGGAAGGACGTCAGGTTCAGTTGGTCAGATTCTTGTGAGCATGCTTTTCTACTTTGAAAGAAATACTGACTACTGCATCGGTCTTAGCTATTCCAGACAGAAGCGGGGGCTTTTAGATATTCTGCGACGTATCGGGCAAGGGACTTGGTTGTGTTCTGCATCAACACAACCATGTGGTCGCTTGAAGGTCCATGAGAAGAACTATCCAACCCATGACTTGGAGCTAGCTGATGTCGTCTTTGCTTTGAAGATCTGGTGACATTTCTTATTGAGTGAGAAAGTGAAAGTATTCACTGATCAAAAAAATGTTTGAAATATATATTCACCCAGAAGGAGTTGAATATGAGACAACACAGATGGTTGGAATTTATGGCAGACTACGACATCGATCTTCAGTATCACCCAGGGAAGGTGAATGTCGTACCGGACGCCTTGAGTCGACTGCCCGAGGTGATGATTCTCACGGCTCAGTGGAGATTGCAGCAGGATCTACGTGAGATGGATGTGGAAGCTATTCTGCCGGGGATTTCTTCGTCATTGATGAACATGCAGATTCAGTCGACGATTATTGATCGGATCAAGACTGCTCAGGCTGGAGATGCTAAGTTGATGAAGATCAGAGAGCAAGTCGAAGCAGGACTCCGGACAGATTTTCTGATTCCCGAGGATGGATCTTTGAGATATGGCAGTCAGATCTGCGTACCTACAGGAGATGTCAGAGAAGAGTTGATGAATAAGGCTCACACTTCACCTTATTCTATTCATCCTCGAGGTACGAAGATGTACAAAGATCTTCGTCAGAATTTCTGGTGGCACGGGATGAAGTGAATTGTGGCACAGAGTGTTGCCAAGTGCCTAGTGTGTCAGCAAGTGAAGGCTGAGCATCATCGCATGGCCGGACTACTACAGCCTCTGCCGATTCCGGAGTGGAAATGGCAGCACATCACGATGGACTTCGTGACTGGCTTACTTCGGAGCGCCAAGCAGAATGACGCAATCTGGGTCATCGTTGATCGATTGACCAAGTCTGTGTACTTCATACCGTTCCGAGTAGGACAATACACGGAGATACTGGCTAGGAAGTATATGGAGGTAATGATCTGACTCATACCATTATAATTCCTTTATAGTACGAATAGTGATGTGAAATATGTTGTGTAGGAGATCGTGCGCTTGCATGGAGTCCCTGTAAGCATTGTATCCGATCGCGATACACGGTTCACATCTCAGTTCTGGAAGAGTATGCAGACCAATCTGGGTACCAGTCGGAAGTTTAGCACTGCGTATCACCCGCAGACGGATGGTCAGTCAGAGCGGACCATCCAGATTTTGGAGGATATACTGAGAGCCTACATGCTGGATTTCAAGGGTTCATGGGAGGATCATCTACACCTGGTGGAGTTCTCCTACAGCAATAACTACCAGGCAAGCATTGGCATGGCGCCATTTGCTGCTCTCTACGGGAGGAAGTGTCGATCGCCGCTGAGTTGGGATGACATTGGCGATAGAGAGCTTTTGGGACCGGAGATGATTGTCGAAGCAGTGGATGTTGTTTGAGAAATCAGGGACAAGCTTCGGATAGCTCAGGACCGTTTTAAGCATTGGGCTGATGCTAAATGATGACCTCTGGAGTTTCAGCTGGGAGACCACGTATTCCTGAAGATTTTCCCGAATCGTGGAGTGATTCGCTTTGGAAAACATGGTAAGATCAGCCCGAGATACATCGGACCCTTCGATGTTCTGGAGAGAGTTGGCGAGGTAGCCTACCGCTTAGCCTTGCCACCATCTTTGGAGGGAGTTCACGATGTCTTCCATGTGTCTCAGCTTCGTCGGTATATCAATGACCCATCTTACGCTATGGACTACTCTGAGATCACCGTCCGTCCGGACCTGACGTATGACCAGCAGCCAGTGCAGATTCTTGACAGGCGTCAGAAGACACTCCGGAATAAGACTGTCGATCTTGTTAGAGTGATGTGGTGACACGACTCACCAGGAGAGTCCACTTGGAGAGAGAAGAAGAGATGAGAGAGCGATATCCCCATCTGTTTCCTGACCAGTAGTTGTTAGAAATTCCAAGGGCGGAATTTTCTGTAAGGTGGGTAGGATGTAACGACCACTGTCCGGTCGTACGTATTTCGGTGTGCATGCTATTTTGTATGAGTATTCATATTTGGTTGTATTATTTTGTTCCGTAACTCAGACGCGTGACAGGACCCTGTATCTACGATCCTCTCCGAGGCGCGAACGCTCTGCTACCTTCGTTGTAATTTTTGGATGTCGAGGGACCGATCTACAAATATCCCATTAAATTATTAATTTGATTTTCAAATTTTTATAATAATAATTAAAACCAAATTTGTACGTTTTTTTAAAACAAAACTTTTATAAATGTTATAATAACTAATGAACTTTAATCACTTAATAACCTTATGCTATATCTCTCCTTGGGTTTTCTTTATTAAAAAAAGGAGAGAACGAACGTATTGATCTATTAAAAAACAGATCAAACCTATCTCTAATATCCTATCCATTAACCAACAGTTACCCCCACAAAATCTCAACAGATCCCCACTTCCCCTCTCTCTCCACTCCACCCACGTGAAGCCCCTACCCTGTTTTAAAAATTAAACAACTACTCCACCATTAAATACTGAGAGCTATACATTTTCCCCAAGGCTCATTCACGTGTTTCCTTTGTGAAACCCAATCAACACCAAACACAGGCCTGAACACAGCCGCCCTCCCCCATTCTCTTCCGCATCTCCTCGCAACGCAGCACGCCCCACGCCGAGGCGACGTGACGACAGCCATCGCCCAAACACCCGAGCCTCCTCTAAACGCCAGCCTGCCCCTTGCCGAGCTCCACCCCATCTCGCCCTGCTCAAACCACCATCACCCTTCTTTCCGATCAACCGACGCCGACCACCAAACCCCATCTCCCAGCACAGCACCACCTCCGATCCCTCCGCCTACACCCTCTCACCGCCTAGAAACGCCCCGAAACCCCCTCCGGCGACTGCAGACCACCGCGTCGAGCCCCCGGCGTCTGCATCCGCCCAGCGACGCACCTGGCGATCGCCTGGCCCCCGCCTACATCAGTCCAGTGCCGCCTCACTTTTCCGACGACGTTCGCCTCTTTTCTCGATGCCCAGCAGTCGCAAGCCCGAGCCTCCGGCGTTCTTCCCCTCTCCAAGCCTCCGACATCACCATCTCGGCAACACCAACGTACTGCACCTCCACTTGTATCTAAGCTTTAAAGGTTAGCTTAGTTTTTAAAAAAAAGATAAATTGTTCGGGTTAAAGACTGATGTTTGTTAGGGTTTTAATTATTTAGATGAGTTAGATCCTGTTAGAGTTTATAATATATATGGCTTAATATAATATTGGTTTTTATGATAAGAATACTTTTTGTTACGTTAAGATCACTAATAATGCTAGATGATGGTATATAATATTGTTGTAATAAAATAATTAGAGTTGGATCTTTTTAAATTGTGATTCAGTAATTATATTAGCTTGCAATAATTTAGTTAGAGTAATATTTCAGAACACAAATTAATAGTTAAGCTTTTTATTCTTGTAAAAACTAAGGGGTATTCTAATAAGCCAAGTGCAGTATATCATAATAGGAGCTGCGCGATTTTTTTGTTACACTCTACATTATATCCTAATGTTAGTCTCAGCTTAGGTGTTAGGGTTTGTATTATGTACACCACTGTAAACAACATACCAGTTAGATATTAGATACATGGTAGCTAATGTCAACAGTAGTGGATAGATGTGCTATTTTATTTCACTACTAATTCCTATAGGTATATAACTGCATTAATTATTACTGTCGAGATACCACAGTATTTTGTTTCCCGCAACTATCCATATCAACTAGATTCAGAACTTGACCATTAAGTTAGTCTTCTGATAATACATATAGGAAACTAGAGTAACAGGTTATTGAAACATGTAATTTTTAGTTATTAGTATTAATATATTAATTGATAAAATAAGTTATTTTCAATTAATCTAATATCGGAATCCGATGACGCAGAAAATGTCCGCGCCGTCCGTACGGACCCGTGTCACCAAAAACACCGAAAACAGGCAAGTGTGTAATTAGTTATGAATTTTTGAAGTTTTATGCGTAATACGTCACTTTTACTTATTGCTGTGTAACTTGAAAACCACACGTGAAATGACGCATGAAAACGATGCCATGACATTCTGAACTAAATTTGTAACCTAACGTCATATCACACGATATATTTTAATTTTAAACAACAACAAAGAAAAATCAGTTCATGTAGCATGTTCACCAAAAACTTATGTTTAACGCTATGTTAAATTGTTGTAAATATTGTTTGACCCGTTCTTGCTTATGGAAATGCTGTACGAACAACTGAATATTGATAAGGTAAATTACTGCATGTCTTGGAGTGTTTTAACAAGTGTGACATCATGAAAATCGTGAGCCTCGAAGGCGGAATCGTGAAATCGTGATGTCGTGTGAGTCGACTAGGCCGGCTCGTGTTCCGGTAAACTTTTGGGTAGGGTTAGGGTTGAACGACCACTAAGCGTATGTAGGGGTCATGTCTTCAAGAACACCATCTATACGACGGGTTAGTATCAATCACGATTATACCCCTGAGAAGAATCACTTACTCATCACGTCTTAAAGGCGGGAACCCTAGGAGTGAATAGAAAACGCGGACATGAAATTACAACTTGATATGCCAATAAAATGAATGTCATTACTTTACTTCCTCGTGCATGCTTAGAACTGTTGGATATGGAAGACGTTTGTACACCCTTGTGGGGGATGTACGAGGGAATACGAACCTCGAACATCGCGTACACGAAGTCGTGTGCAAAGGGAATATGTTCCCTTGCGGAGAGGATCTCTGGATGAGTAAGAAAGTCGCATTATATATGCATAAGTGCATGCGACATATGGCTAATAAAGGGGGAATATCTTAAGCTTATGTTGTACCATGTATATGGTACAACTTAAGCTTATAATGTGCCATGTATCATGGTACACCTTAGTTAAATTGTTCCAAAGGAACAATTTACCCTAAAATAACTACCTTGGGGGCTATAAATAAGACCCAAGGGTAAGCCATTTCTTACACTTTTGCATGGCATTCTTGCATGCATTTTCATTCTAGCGAAGCTCTGCCGAAATACTTCCTCTCCCTCTATCCAAGTTCTTAATCTAAAGTAGAGATTTAGATTGTGGATTTAGTAGCCTTACTTCGTTCGTGAGAAGACTCGATCCGTCGTGGCGAATCCGAAGGCAAAGTTCCGAGACTACCGTGCCGCATACGCAAGCGTAAGTCTCAACTTTATTTATCGATCCTAACTCTGTTTTGGCAGGATCCTACATTGGTATCAGAGCCATAAGGGTTCGCCCCGGTCAAACCACCGCCCCGTCGAAACTATGAACGTGTCGTTGTCTTTTTCACGAATGGGTATCCTACCATTACGGATATGGTAGGAACGCTTCGTGACGGAGAGAACGCAGCGGTTGTTCTTTTCACGTTAGGGTCTCCTATCATTACGGATATGGTAGGAACTCTCCGTGACGGGAAGAACCGACCGTTCACGTAGTATGTTATTTTTTCATTTTTGGCACACGGCCATTAGAAAATAACTAATTTCTCGACGAACGGGTGCTTCATCGACGAACGGGTGCTTCATTGAGGAAGATGATGGTAGTTATCTCCATCGGAGAAGATGAATATTAGTGCATGTGCGCCATCGCCAAATGGGCTATGAAGGCTATGCACCCCCCCTCCACTTGCGGAGGGGGTTGGCTACGGCCAATAACCACCACGGCCACCCCTCCGGCGGGGTGTCCGGCAACCCCATTCAAAGGGGGTGGCCGGCCATGGCCAAAGGGGCCATGGCCGGCCAATGCCAAATGGCATTGGCCATGACCGGCCATGGCCAAGCCATGGCCGGCCATGGCCAGGCCGGAAGTGGCCGGCCAAGGCCAGGCCGGCCAGGCCGGCCCTGGCAATGGCCAGGGCCGGCCTGCCGGCCCTGGCAGTGGCCAGGGCCGGCGCCCTGGCCACTGCCAGGGCCTGGCCGGCCCTGTCAGAGGCCAGGGCATGGCCGGCCCTGGCCGGCCTCGGCCAGGGCAGAGGCCCTGGTCGAGGGGCCAGGGCCCTTGGCCGGCCAGAGCAGAGGCTCTGGCCGGCCCTTGGCCAAGCCCCGGCCTGGGCAGAGGCCCTGGCCGGGAGAAGTTGCAGACCAAAAATAATTGGTCGACCAATTTGGTCGTTTTGGTCGACCAATCTGGCAGAAGGTCTGGGTCGATTGCAAACTTGCCAACTGACCCATACGGGGTGACAAAAGGACTTGGCTAAACTCGAATGTGCCTATTAGCCCATACGGGGCTAACCACAGTGCCGACTAGTCCATACGGGGCTAACGTTTTAATGAAGTTTTTCATTGGGCTCTACTCCTTGAAGATTAGCCATAGTGCTATACTTCATGCGAGATTAGCCATGTCATTGTGCTCTACTCTACGGAGATTAGCCAATGTACACAAAACATTGTGCTCTACTCTACGGAGATTAGCCAATGTATTTTCAAATTTTTTGAAAAAGATGTTTTTCAAATAGGTTATGTCCCGTCCTTAATCGGGATAGCGCAATTTAGAATTCCAAGTCCTACCACGATCCGGCCATGGTTATCTAACCCATGGGTGTGTAGAACAGGTCTCGTGGCTTGGCAATTGTTGCGCTAAAATTCTTTGCGCAAACTCTCACCTATTCCATTTTGAAAGATAGGTTTTTCAAAGTATTTTTCCGCTGCTAATACCATACGGGTATTATTTCTGATTTCTTTTTACTTGAGATAAGTAAGAGGGATACTTTGAAAGTTACTTCTAGATGGTAGTTGGGAACGTAGTGAACTTCTCGATTCTAGAGTAACATTTCAACGCATCCAAGGAACTTATCAAGTGTTTAAAGAATCGAAACTTTATGCATAGAATTTTGATCGTGTTTTTTCATTCTCTTTGCAGTTTTTTGAATCGAATATGTCTACCGCTTCTAAGAACATTGTCGCAGAGCTTAACAAAGGTGAAAAGCTCAACGGCGACAATTATAAACTTTGGTCAATAAAAATCCAATATGTTTTGGAGGAGCAAGATGTGCTTGAAACACTCCAAAACATAATGGAAGAACCTGAGTTGGGCAATACGGCCCAACACAAGAGGGAGCGGGAAGCTTATGATACTTGGACTCGAAAGAACAAAATAGCACGTATTACGTTACTGTCCGCAATGGACAATGACATAATGCGTCTATTTCGGGAATTCGATCTAGCCAAAGACATATGGTCTGAGCTAGAAATAAAGTTTGGTGGAACTTCGGTTACCAAACTCCGCTCCTTAAATATTCAATTTGATTCGTACAAGATGCGACGAGATCATTCTATGAAAAAGCATCTCCGCCACATGGCGAATCTCATATCTGAATTAAAGGATGCGGGTGTTACGCTGTCTGACGAACAGCAGATCCAAGCAGTTATTCGTTCACTCCCAGATAGCTGGGATAACATGAAAATGCACCTCACTCATAATGAGTGCATTAAAACTTTAAGCGATGTTTCAAAACACCTCGAACTCGAGGAAGAGCGGATTCAAGCCGCAAAACCTAGTGCAGAAGTGCACGTGGCTGATAGTTCCTCACATGGAGGAAATAAGCGGAAGAATAAACGCTTAAGGTTTGTGAACGAACGAAAGCAAGAACCAGAAACCTCAAAGAAGACTAAGAACAAAAAGTGGCAAAAGAATGTGCACTCAAAGAAGAAAAACTTGAAGAAGATCAAGTGCTTTAAGTGCAACAAGTACGGTCACTTCGCCCGTACATGTACGGATGGAAGTGATAAGGTAACTTGTAGGGCTAGTTACATATGTGTTTCTAGTACCATGTTTCTTGCTGAATCTAACTATTTTTGGTTGATTGATTCAGGGGCCACAGACCACGTAGCGAAGGACAGAAGGTTCTTCGTAGAGTATCGAAAGATAACTCAAGGAACAAAGTGGATATACGTCGGCAACAACACACGTGTTGAAGTCAAAGGCGTCGGAACATGCAAGCTAGTTCTCGACAACGGCCGGACTTTATTATTGCACGACGTCCTCTTTGCTCCAGATATTAGAAGAAATATCGTATCCGTGGTCATGTTAATGTCTTTAGATTATGAATGGAGGTTCTATAAACAGCAGGTTGACCTTGTTTGTAATAGTTTTTTAATTGGGTCGGGTAATGTTTGTAATGGATTAATTGTTTTAAATACAATGTATGATGATTCTTCTTCCATTAATGAAAGTTTTCATTTGACAAATGCTTCTAACTCTGAATCTGAGATCATTTGTTGGCATGCAAGACTTGGTCATATTGGACCAACTAGAATGGATAGACTTGCCAAAAGTGGATTGCTATCTAATGTTTCAAAAGTTGAAATGTCAACTTGCGAACATTGTCTTGTAGGGAAAACTTGTCGCAAGCCGTTTGGAACTGGCACAAGGGCCGAAGTTCCATTACAGCTTATCCATTCGGACATTTGCGGTCCAATGAATGTTAAGACAAGACGCGGGAAGTCCTATTTCATCACTTTCATTGATGACTTCACTCGTTTCGGTCATATTTATTTGATTTCCCACAAACATGAAGCTTTAACTTGCTTCAAAAACTATATGAGTTTAGTGGAAAATCAACTAGATCACAAGATAAAGGTCTTGCGAACCGATCGGGGTGGGGGATATCAATCAACGAGTTTTAAGGAACTCTGTGATGAAAAAGGCATAGTTCATCAAATAACTATGCCTTATACTCCGTAACAAAACGGTGTTGCGGAAAGAAGAAATAAGACATTGATGGAAATGGTCTGATCAATGATGTCTCACGCAAATTTGCCTATCACCTTTTGGGGTGATGCATTATTGACGGCAGCATTCATCTTAAACCGTGTACCCTCGAAGTCGGTAAGTTCTACTCCTTATGAGTTGTGGAACAATAGAACTCCAGACTTAAGCATTCTAAAACCTTGGGGTTGTGCATCTTACGCACATTTATCCTCTCACAAATATGGCAAACTTGGGCCACGTGGGAGGAAGTGTATCTTCATCCGATACGCTGAAAACTCCAAAGGATATGTTTTCGTCGGTCAAGAGGACAATGGGGGTCTAATAGAATTCGAATCGAGGGATGTTGTCTTCTTGGAAAACGAGTTTCCAAGACAGGGTGAGATAAGTCAAGACTTATCCTTGTTTGAGACTTGGGATCAAGAAGGATCGGAACGTTCGAGTGGGAGAATTCTTGGTGAAGAAGAAAATACGTTTCAAACTTCACCAATGGATGATACGAACGATACCAATCCTATTCCGAGTGGGAGTGATAGTATTCCAAGTGGGAGTGATGTCATTCCAAGTGGGAGTGATCAAACTCAAACAAGACGTAGTAATCGAACGAGGCTAACACCTCTGAGATTTGAGGATGAATTTCCTCAAACATTCATGACATTACTACAAGATGATGGCGAACCTGCAAATTTCAAACAGGCCGTCACATGCCCTGCTAAAGATAAATGGATAGCGGCTATGGAAGAAGAACTTCAATCCATGAAAACAAACCAAGTCTGGGACTTGGTTGATTTACCTAAGGGACGTAGAGCCATTGGGAACAAGTGGGTTCTCAAAATCAAGCATAAGGCTGATGGCTCCATCGAGAAATATAAAGCTCGCCTTGTTGCGAAAGGTTTCACGCAACAGGAAGGAATAGACTACGAAGAGACTTTCTCTCCTGTCATGCGTTTTACCTCCATTCGCTTAATTCTGGCAATGGTGGCTTGTTTGGACCTCGAGTTACATCAGATGGATGTAAAGACTGCTTTTCT
The DNA here is from genome assembly GCA_030789695.1 of Scilla litardierei. Taxonomy (NCBI): domain Eukaryota; kingdom Viridiplantae; phylum Streptophyta; class Magnoliopsida; order Asparagales; family Asparagaceae; genus Scilla; species Scilla litardierei. The sequence goes on from CM061130.1 coordinate 34,686,471, forward strand.
TAACGGAGAACTAGATGAGGAGATCTACATGGAACAACCAAACGGGTTTGTACAAGAAGAAAACAAACATAAGGTTTGTAAACTTCATAAATCCATATATGGTCTTAAACAATCCTCAAGGCAGTGGTATATGCGCTTTCAAGAAGTCGTTTTGTCGTATGGTTTCTCCATGCTCAACGAAGACAACTGCGTATATATTAAGAGGATTAAAAACAAGTATGTAATTATGTCTCTTTATGTAGATGACATACTTATAGCCGGAAATGATAAGCGTCTTATCATGGATATCAAAGCTTGGCTTTCATCCGTCTTTGAGATGAAAGACATGGGTGAAGCTGCATATATCCTTGGGGTTAAGATCTCAAGAAATCGTTCCAAGAAACTTCTTTCTCTCTCTCAAGAGACATATATAAAGAAAGTTTTAGAGCGGTTTAATATGCAGGACTGCAAGCCAATTGATACTCCAATAAGCAAAGGCGAGGGTCTATGTTTGGAAATGTGTCCCAAAGATCCAAAAGAAAAGAAAGCTATGGAAAAAGTTCCATACTCCAGTGCTGTCGGGAGTCTGATGTACGCCATGATGTGTATCAAACCGGACATTTGCTATGCTGTTGGTATGGTAAGCCGTTACCAATCCAACCCAGGACAAGCACACTGGAAAGCGGTGAAGAGGATATTAAGATACCTCAAAGGGACTGCGGACTATGCGTTATGCTATCAAGGCAATACCTTGAGACTCGAAGGCTATACCGATGCTGATTGGGCGGGTGATCTCGACGAGCGAAGATCTACCTCAGGCTTTGTTTACTAGCTCGGGAATGGTGCAATATCCTGGAGCAGCAAGAAGCAAACCTGCATCGCCTTATCAACCATGGAAGCCGAATTCGTAGCATTCAGCATGGCGGTCCAAGAAGCTGTTTGGCTTAGGGAATTCTTAGACATGCTGACGAATGCCTCTGACTCGAGCACTGTTCCCATATACAGTGATAGTCAAGCCTCGATTGCCTATGTCAAAGATCCTAAATTTCATTGTAAGACCAAACACATTGATATTCGATTCAAGTTTACGAAGGACTATGACAAACGGAAGGAAGTAGACATAGGATACATATCCACGCATGAGATGATAGCGGATCCCCTTACCAAGGCGATTCCCAGAGATGTGTTTTTCAAACACTTATCATCTATGGGAATGCGTAGGTGCTGAGCTGTATCATGTAATATTTCCCATGTCTATAGAAGATCAAAGTTTAATTTGCATACAAGTTTCTTACAAATGATTTTATATACATTTGTGTTTAAGTCTCAGCTATTTTATTGTGTGTATGTCGGACAGATTAAGGTTGGCTCTCTCACATGAGCAACCGCCTTATCTTATCAGATGGGTAAGATAGAGATGAGACTAGTTTAAAGTCAAAATCATTAAATGATTTAGAGTCGTGACTTAAACAAGATAGTCGAATGAAAGATCTGCATCATATGGATGCTTACAATAGATCTGAGATCTATATCACAAGGATATTTGAAAGAGATCTCATAGGATTTTTAAATCCTATCTGTCTTATGCAGGATGAGAGTCTGGGAATATTTCATGAGTAGTAAGGGGACTCAAAAGATAGGCACTGTGGTGTCTGATCTTTCATCCGTACAACATCATTAAGACATACTCTCCCTGGGAAAGGAGTGATGTTGTAATACGTGTTCATACCACGTATGCATTTCGACCACTGAGTTAGTAGCAATAGTGTTTGCTATTATGTGAGACTCAAAGGCCAAACGGGTCTTAACTCTTACCCTCAAGGACTCCAATTGGTTCCTTTAGATTTGACGAGATGCTCGCTATCTTAGCGTGTTACTAATGGGCTATGATAATTCAGCTCGGCGGGGCACGTTTGAAAAGCGAATCAAGTCAAGATCAGAAGGTTCGCAAGAAGAGGAAGATTGATTTCATATTCACATTTGGACTTTAATGATTCAAAGCTGGCCAGCCAATTGTAATCCAGATGGGATTCAATTGTTGAATATAAAGTACAAGAAATGTGAAGAAATAATCTAGGGTAAAGCATGCGTTGAACTACTCAACTTTGCACCTTCGAGGTCGTTGTGTATCTCTAACAAGTGCACAACAACAGACTCTACGCGCATGACGGTCGCACGGTCTATTTCTCGGTATGATAGATGAAAGAACTAAGAGAAAGACGTTCTCTTACAATCCCCTCAAGTGTGAGTGGGAGATGTTGGATATGGAAGACGTTTGTACACCCTTGTGGGGGATGTACGAGGGAATACGGACCTCGAACGTCGCGTACACGAAGTCGTGTGCAAAGGGAATCTGTTCCCTTGCGGAGAGGATCTCTGGATGAGTAAGAAAGTCGCATTATATATGCATAAGTGCATGCGACATATGGCTAATAAAGGGGGAATATCTTAAGCTTATGTTGTACCATGTATATGGTACAACTTAAGCTTATAATGTGCCATGTATCATGGTACACCTTAGTTAAATTGTTCCAAAGGAACAATTTACCCTAAAATAACTACCTTGGGGGCTATAAATAAGACCCAAGGGTAAGCCATTTCTTACACTTTTGCATGGCATTCTTGCATGCATTTTCATTCTAGCGAAGCTCTGCCGAAATACTTCCTCTCCCTCTATCAAAGTTCTTAATCTAAAGTAGAGATTTAGATTGTGGATTTAGTAGCCTTACTCCGTTCGTGAGAAGACTCGATCCGTCGTGGCGAATCCGAAGGCAAAGTTCCGAGACTACCGTGCCGCATACGCAAGCGTAAGTCTCAACTTTATTTATCGATCCTAACTCTGTTTTGGCAGGATCCTACAAGAACTTCCAAACTTGGAATGTTTACTTTTACTTCGCTTTTAATTTGCCATCCCTTAAATTATTGTTGTGGACACTTTTGTTTGTGAATAATCGTCAATTCTAAATTCATATTATATGCACACCTTGCCTTGGTTTCTGACCTTTGCTTGCAGACCTTGCTGACATACATTCATGTCTTTTTGAATGTATGTCAGATTTTGAGCCGGAGTCGTAGGAGGATCCTTTGGAGACATCTGACCTAGCGAGCCGGGAGTTCGCCGTTGATGCCGAGCCCTTCCCTGCGGAGGACTAGGCCTGCACGTTGTTGTTTCATTAGTTTACTTTCAGAACTTTGCTTATGTACGTTTTGGTCGTTGTACTCTAGCCCAGCTGTGGCTTTTCGTTTTATTTTCTTGTTGGACACTTTTTCTGGATGTGGCTTTACTTTTCGAACGTTCCTTATTGTTATAAAATGCAATGCAAGAACATGCTTTATTGTTTTCACCACGCTTATTGGACTCGAGCGTCTCCGCTTTAGTTCGAGCGTATCCGCTCTAGTTCAAGCGGACCGCGTAACGTTCTCACTTCTGGTGTCTTTTGGGAAGCGGGGCGTTATAGATGGCCTTGCACGCGATCCATGCATCAGGATCAACAACTATTCTCAATCTCTACTCGTACCACTATCGTGGATTAGAGCTTTGATTTACGATTTGGTGGCTCTCATTGATGCTACTATCGTATGTCATCAATTAGTAATATAGGAAGTCGGTGGATCCCTTCAAAGTGCACGCCACTATCGTGGTTACAAACCCTAATTGGATTCTCTAACTACCTAATTAAGTCCACATGATATCAATCCAAGATGCATGTGCCGCTATCATGGTCACAAGCCCTATAGGAATCTCCAACAAACTTGGCTAGATCAACCAAATCACATCCCTTTTATACCAAAACAACCTAAAAATTCTAACTTTGCATTTAGATCCTAAGATCCTAGGGCAAATCCATCAGCCCTAGATAAGAATACTCATGGATCATGGAAATCGCCATAGAGAATTTAACAAACGCAATAGAATTTATGATCGCAATAGAAGACATCGAGTAAAGCATATAAGGATAGAAGGTCATTACCAAAACGTTGCAGAGCATTAGCAAAAATCAGAGAATTAAAGATCCAAGATTCCAAGCAAACACAACTAGTAAAAATATCAACTTTGTCTTCTACAACATAGCGACGGCTCGTTGAACTCTCTAAGAAAAACTCAACTAGAAAATAATTAAGCCCCCTAAGACAAGGCAAAAATTGTGCTTAAATACAAGGGGTATGGCCCCCAAAAAATCAGAGAATATGGGCAGTTAGGCCCCTAAACTAGTTTGACCGTGGTGCCCTACTCGGTCGAGTAGCGACGTCGCTCAGTCGAGCTGACATGAGGCTTCGCTTTGCTGCTTCTTTGGCTTTGGGCTGATCTGGGCTACTCGGTCGAGTAGTCCCTCCACTTGGACGAGCTACAGTAGGCCTGAACTCTTCTTAAAACACTGTTCTGTTTGGTGGCGACTCGGGTCGAATAGAAGATCTGCTCGGTCGAGTACGCTTGGCTGCTCGGTCGAGCGATAGTGCTTGGAGAATGGCTCAGAATAGTCGCTCTGTTTGGATGCAGCTCGGTCGAGCTGGCTGTCTGCTCGGTCGAGTGAGACGTGTCTGTTCTCACAATACAATCTCTCAAAGTTGGCTCTCACAATGGCGGCTCTCACAATGGCGGCTCTCTCAAAAGTCCAATAATGTTCCACACGAAACCCAGCCTATAACCTCTATTTATAACTCTAGGTTACAATAAATGTCAACATTGGCTAGGAATTCCTAAGGATATGAATCCCAACAATTACGACAACCTATCCAATCACCGCTCTACGCAATTAATGCTGACGCACCCTAGTGGGCCACCGCTACATCCTAGTGGGCCACCACCGCATCCTAACAAAATCTTAAAGAAAAAAATAAATATCTTTCTATCTTATTTGGGATTGTTCTTTTGTGTGTGTGTATGTGTGTGTGTATGTGTGTATAACAAAAACAAAAGAAAAGAAAAAAAAGAGAAAAAAGAGAAGAGAGAAACGAAAAGGAGGTTCCATTGTATATACACAATCCCTTCTTTCCTCTTTCTTTCTCATCTTCCTCTTATTCATTTGGAGCCACAAAAATATGGGGGAAAGTCATATTTTTTATATTTGGTGCCACCACGCTTATAGATAAGCTTGGGGGAGGGGATCCAATGACGTGTGAGAAAGTGACGACCTATATGTGCATGACAAGCTAAGCTAGGTAATTTTTGCTACTTAGTTAGATTATTTAGAGTAAACGACGTCTATGAATTGAAAATTGGCATGAAATTCATGAAAACCATCTTTTTCTATTCTTATTTCCTTGAAGTGTGTAATATCTCTTATATTCCAAGTGGAAAGCGATCAATTGAAAAGTGTGTGATCTACGATAATGTATATCATTTTATATGCCTTAGACAATGTTTATTTTAAAATGATTTCATATTTCATATGCTTTTCGATGTTCATAGTTTTTCTATCAAAAGCACCTATAGAAAATGATATCGAAGTGAAAAGCTTTAGCATGTTTATATTCATTGGTTGTGCTATTTGAGTATGCAACTCTGAGTTCTGAGAGAACGATCTAGCATCTTCACCTCTTCATCTTCTCTTTCTTTCAGTCTTTTTTCTTTAATTTTATTCGCCAAGTTCGTCTCTTTACTCATCTTCTTCGGGGAGGAGTAAGAGGTAAGCTTGGGGGAGTTTGATAGGCTCATATTTTACACTTTATTTCTGCATATTTGCATGACATTTTGATTGCTCATATCGCGATTTTCACGTTTTTTGACGATGTTTTGATACTTTTCACTATTTCTTGTTTTCGTCTGATTTCAGGAGATATGGAGCAATTTGGAGCAATTTGGAGCCTAGAGGACTTGCACGCATATCAGAGCATCGCCCATGATCATATCGGAGGGCTAAAGGTGTTGGAGGATGAGTGGAAGAAGAAGGACGTCGAAAGAATCGATGAGAAAGCGTGGAGGAGAAGCAAGGAGTTCTGAAACAGGCCACTCGGCCGAGTGAAGCAGCTCACTGCCCAAGTGAAGCAGCTCACTCGCCCAAGTAAAGCAGCTTACTCGGCCGAGTAAAGCTGATACGACGACATCTGCCAGCCTGAGTGCCATAATGTACTCGGTCGAGTGGTAACTTCCACTCGGCTGAGTAAGAACTCCACTCGCCCGAGTGGAGGCAAAGATTTTGAAGAAATCAAAGGCGACTTCTCTGTTTTTGGAGTGATTTGCAGACTGTCCTACTCGACAGAGTAGACTTCTCACTCGGCCGAGTGAGATTCTCACTCGGCCGAGTGAGATTCTCACTCGTCCGAATAGCGTAGACAGCCAGTCGTGAAAACTAGGGTTTCTAGCGGCACAGAGGCAGTTTGGTCTGTATTTTTTGGTTCTTTTGGGCATGTATCTAAGCCCAGTTTTGTCTCCATCCCTAGGGGAGATCAGATAGACTTCTTAGAATAATTTTTCTTGAGTTTTTAATTCTAGTTAGGCTTTTGAATTGGCGAGAGATTGAAGACTTGATCTAAATTTTCTATTTGAAGCTTTTGGGCAACATTAATTCTAGTTAGGCTTTTGAATTGGTGAGAGATAGAAGACTTGATCTAAATTTTCTATTTGAAGCTTTTGTGCAACATTGGTTTGTCTTGATCTCTTGCAAGTTTTCATTTTTAAGCTATATCTCTTATTGAATCTTGATTGCATGATGAATTCTATTGTTGATCTTATTTCTCTATCGATTTCTAATATGATTTGTGAGTAGTTCCTTTGCTCTAGGGCAAAGGAATGAACCCTATGGATCTAATGTTTGATTTGTGAGATTTATTGAATTGCTATGATATTAGGCTTGTTAGAATGGTTAGATCTTGATTAATTTACTACGGATAGATAGGGATTTCTCTTGGATCTCGTGAACTCGACAGAGGATCTTGATCCAAGGAAAGCCCTAGATATTCGATTTAGGATTACAATCGAAATTTCCTAGATTTGGTGCGTGACAGCGACCAAAGCTAGCATTTTTATTGTTCTCCTATACTCATATTCGTTGCACTACGGTGAACAAATACGAACTATCACGATCTAGATCCGAAATCAAGTTTCACGACAGCGAGCTTGAGTTGGGATTGGACATAATTGCTGATCTTAATGCTAGTGGTTTAGACTAGGCATGCGCGACAGTGATGCTCTAGTTTAGATTACTATAGACTTGTGTAGCGCGACAGTGTGTGTCGATTCTCCAATAGTTGCGACAAGTTCACCTTAAACCAAGTTTAATCTTATGGTAATTCATAACTCACATTGATGACTTGAAAATCCATAGTTGGGATTCCCTAGCCATAGACATCTTTATTATATTGAATCTGCATTGATACTCTAACGATTGTGACACCAACCATTCCCAAACGATTTTCCACCCAGTAGCTTAGTAATTAAAGTATAGAACTGTCATTAGTCCTCCTTGTGACTCGATACCCACTTGCCACTTAACAGTGAACTTGCGGTAAAGCTACATCGCACCCCCGGGGCGTGTATCTGGGGGTTGACCATGAGTTGAGATCATTCTATCCACGAGAGTGGCATGAACATTGTCGATTCTTAATGTACAGATCGTGTGCGCCTATCGTGAAAGCGGGGAATAGTATGCGATACGTTAGATTCATGGCGCTTAAAGTCATGAGTTCTACATCTTAGATGCGACAATCCCTAATAAATCCAATGCAACGTAAGAGTCCTAGCCTAGCATCGACATCCGACGATCCTAGTGGTTAGTCCTAATTCCCTAGTCTTTTATTATTGATTACAATCTTCCAACAAACAATCTTCTGAAACCGACTGCTAGCTTTATTCTAAGATCTAGAAATCACCCAAGACATTAACGTCACTTACCTCCCTGTGGGATCAATATCTTTTATACTATTACTTGACACCGTATGCTTGCGTTAGGTACTGGGAATTCGCACTTGGGATACATCTAGCCCTCAGCATTCGTGACTTTGCTAGGTGGGTTTTAAGTGTTGGTTTTGGGAGCATCAATATGCCATGTGCTTATGTGTAATTTAGGTAGTGTCTCTATATGCATTCCTATTTTAGGAAGATATTCATATGATATGACATATGCTTATGTGTAATTTAGGTATTTCCTCTGTATGCATGCCTGTTTTAGGTAGATAGAATGATTATGCCATGTTTTTGATACAAATTTCCTTGCAATATACTTCATATGGTATGCTTTTTAAGGTAGATATAAAGATCAGGCCAAACGTCAAATCTGTGTCTAACAAGTCTGGACTTAAGAATTCATATGATATGCCACATGCTTATGTGTAATTTGGGTAGTGTAGTTGGATCTCTTGGCACAACAAATACACTAGAGGAGGGGTGAATAGTGTATATCACGACGATATTGCAAAATTAAAAGTTCCAAACGCAAATAAATGAACACAATCCAGAAAATTAATAGCATATATAAAAAATTGCGATTAGAGTGTGGAAGTAAATAAACACAATCCAGAAAATTCCAAACGCAAACACAGATATTTATCTTGGTTTGGATCCTTATGATCCTACGTCCAGTCCTCTACCTCGTAGAGATTTGAATCCACTATAACACTTGCTCCCAGCAAGCAATCAACATACAAAGATGTCAATGCTCCCCGTGTTGGAAACTTGTACAATCTCTTCAACAAGAGATTCATCAAATAAAGTAAAGAAAGAGTATGAAACAATATCACATATAGCCTTGATAATGTTGGAATTATAACACAAGGAATGTGATTGAATCTCCAAGGTTCTAGATGAAAACTTGTGGTAGAACAAACTTGAAGATTGGACTTTCTATGGAGGAAAATTTTCTGCAGAGGTTCCTCAATGAAAATATAAAAATCACTAACTTTCTAGAGGGAGAAAGTAAACTTAAGAAAAGAGAGAGTGAGAGAATTTTCGTGATTTTGGGACAGAGGTCTAGGGGTCTATTTATAGCCCAAAAAATTAGTTTTTGAACGTTGGACAACTTCCTAAATTTTCAAAAAATTCTGAGAAATTTTTGTTCAAATTAGTCGATAAATGTTAGAGACTAGTCGACTAATTGGGCTGCTGACTTGGATTTTGGCTGTTGAGGTTTCTTTTCAGATAATAACTTCTGAAAACTCAAAATAATTGATGTAAACAGCTATAAATTATCAAGAAGTAGCCGTTTGTGATAGTTATAACTTCCATTAATAAAATATAATTTTTAAATGATAAATCATTTAAAATAACTGATTTAAAAATGACTCGTAGGCTAACAGAATCTATTAGTCAACTAGAAAATCTGAAACTCGGAAATTTGTAGGAAAATGATCCTAGAGACTCTAAAATAGGTCTGACAAAGTTTCTTAATTTTCTGATATTTAAATTATTCGATTAGCACTAGGGATTGGTCGACTAACTGGATTTTTGATTTGATTTTTTGAAGACGGACCCTAAACGACTAAGAGAGATTGTCATCAAGGCTTTTACATTCTAAGTATATGCAAGAGAAAAAATAAAGAGTACATCTCTCTTTACAAGATACAAAATATCATCGATATGCTTCGTCTTGTAGTGGATGCTTCTTGCAACTTGTATACTTGATGAGTGTCTTAGTTGAGTGTGCTATAATATCTACATAGATAAAGTTAGTACATATACCATAATATGTTTGTATAATCAAAACCATATGAGGAGTTGTGAGTTTCCAACATTCTCCCCCGTTTTGATGATTTTACAAACATTGAATATAATATGAGAAATCAGACATTGAATATAATCTCATTTATAAAAAGATGTTATTACTCCCCCTAAATATATGACTAAGTGTTAGTGAAAAATTGAGAATTGTCACTAATCACAAAAATATGTGGTATTATTCATAGTATATGTATGCGTATTAAATGCATTAAATTTCTGAAAAAATAATGTGATAGGCATAAATTTTGCATATATTTCTCCCCCTGTCAAATTAGCAAAAATGGTGTACTGTTCAGGATTAGTCGACTAACCAGAGATACTAGTCGACTAAAACTAAAAAATTGCAGAAAACAATGTTTAATTAAAAAACATACATCATTCATTAAGCAAACATTACAGATGACAAACATGAAGTAGAAAGAAAATACATAAGACATTGACCTAGGAAGAAAATACATCAAGCAAATACATTAAAAACACATATAATCTAGTCCTAGATAGGAATAGTCGACCAACAGAATGGTCTGGTAGATCAGAAACTGAAATGTCCTGATTTTCATCAAAAGTCGGATGGTGGTTGTGGTGGGTAGCGTGAACTCGAAGGAGTGTATGAATCCCATTGTTCAAGAGTGCTCAAAATCTTTGCGTGAGTCTCTTGCATATTTTCCATCGAAGTATTCATACGGTCAAGGCGATCTTCAAAACCTCTAAGATGAGTTTGAACACCGGTAAAACCAGAATTCACATCATCACGGAGTTGGTCACTTTGATCTTGTAGGGTTGGACGGGAATTTGATCTTGTAGGGTTGGACGGGAAGGAGGAGGACAAGCATAAGGATTGATGGTGAATTTGTGACGACGGGAAGGATGTTTAACTTGAGGTTGTTGTTCGGGTTCTTCTTCTTCTTCTTCTTCAACTTGAGGAGGAGTAGGTAATTCCATGCGATTGACCACCGAATGTCGAATTGTTGAGGATTGTACATTGAAGCTTCATCATCAAGTGGGACACCGAAATGTTGTAGAATGCGGGTGATGACACATGGAAGGTAGATGTGAGTAGAAATGGGTTTGATCAAGACATGCATTATGTTGATTGCCTAATCCACTTTGATTCCTCCCATAACAGAGTACGAGTCTCATTGACATAGTTGAGGGAATTACTCTTGGGAAGTAAGTTGTAAGTGGTGATCTTGATGAGGAGTCGAGGGACGGGTTTCAATGCCATGGCGGACATTCCAATCCAAAAATTTGAACTCAAGATATCAATGATTTCGGGATCATCCATGGAGGTCATACTAAGATGTTGTGAAGGAATGTGAGGCAAACCAAGACTTTGAGCAAGAGTATCAAGTGAGAGATGAATGTTAATACCCTTAAACCTGGTATCGATATAAATGAGACCACCACTCCCTACCATGTTCATGTTGGAATAAAATTGTTTAATGAGAACGGGGTAGTATGGAGTAACATCACACCAAAGATGGAAGAGAGACATGGTGAGGAGAAGGTGGTGGATGTTAAAGTTGATGATGACCGGATCGTTGAATTTAATGGTGCATTTCGGGAAGGAGGAGGCTTTTTCGACGGTGGCGGCCTGATTTGGGTGACGAGGGTGTCGAGGATTTGAAGAAGATGCCATGAGGGAATGATGAAGAGAACCAATGGAGAATTTGTTTGATCTCTATCTAAAAATGGAAGATTTTCGGCTATATTGTGCTTTTGGTTTTCTCATGGTGAAAAATGAAGAACAATTCGAATTTTGAACCCAAAAACCAAATTAAAAACTTCCTAATAACTCCTGGGAAGTTTTCCAACGTTTTGGGAAAGAAAACTAATTCGAATTCGTGCAAAAGAATAGTCACATTTGGTTGTTCTTCAGAAAAATATCAGCGATTAGTCGATTAGCTCTTGGGATTAGTCCACTAGTCGGGTTTTTGAACTTGACCGGTTGGGGAAGATGCGTGACTTTTAAAAAATTGAAATAAATTTTGGTCAACAGTTGTAGTTAGGTCAATGTACTTTGAAAAGTGATTTGAAAAAGACTTTGTATTTTGTACTTGAGTTTAAGAGATTTTGACTACACAATGTACATTTGTCCTTTAGTGTGTAAGAGTACTTTTAGAGGGAAATTCAAAACATTTGAAATAATAAATGATGTTGTCTCATACTAATAAGGTTTGGTCGATCTTATAAAAATAAATTTTATAATACAATAAGTTCAAAAGCATATCAATACTTATATATAATAAAATCTGGAGGATTAGTCGACTAATCTAATGTGTTAGCCGACTAATTTAAATACAAAATAAATCAGAAAAATCCAGAAAAATTGTATAATGATAGTAATATAATATATACCAATAATATATAGTTAAAATGCTGATTCACTAACTATACCAAGTTCTCTTCTAAGTTTTAGAAAATTCTCTTCTTTAATAGGCTTAGTAAGGATATCGGCAATCTGATTCTTAGTATCTATATATTTTAAAATAATGTCACCTTTTTGGACATGATCATCCAAGAAGTGATGACGTATATCTATGTGTTTAGTGTGTGCATGATGTACTGGATTTTTGGATAAGTTTATAGCATTAGTGTTATCACACATAATAGGACATGTGCTACACTTAATACCATAATCTAGAATTGTTTGTTTCATCCATAAAAATTTTGCACATGCTCAGCCAATAGCAATATATTCTGCTTCAGTAATTGATAAAGAAACAGTGTTTTGTTTCTTACTAAACTAAGATACTGATGCATAACCTAAAAAGTGACAAGTACCACTAGTACTTTTCTGATCAGATTTGCAACTAGCAAAATCTGCGTCACTATAAGAAACTAAATAAAATGAATTTGATTTTAGATAAAGTAAACCAAAATCATATGTGTGTTTGATATACCTAATTATCCTTTTGACAGCAGTCAAATGAGATACCTTAGGATCAGATTGATATCTAGCGCATATACAAATAGATAACATAATATCTGGTCTACTAGCTGTAAGATAAAGTAACAATCTAATCATACCTCGATATAATGTTTGATCAATACTCTTAACATTTGGATCCTTGTCAACATTTGAAGAAGTACCCATTGGTGTACGCTTTTCTGCAGAATTCTCTAATCCAAAACTTTTGATGAGTTCCTTTGTATATTTACTTTGATGTATAAATATACCTTCCTTCATTTGTTTGATTTGAAGACCAAGGAAGTAAGTCAATTCACCCATGTGACTCATTTCAAATTCATTCTGCATTTCTTTAGAAAATTCTTGACAAAGAGAATTATTAGTAGAACCAAAAATATATCATCAACATATATTTGTATAATAATAACATCAGAATCTATATGTTTAGTAAATAAGGTAGAATTTATCTTTCCAATACAATAATCAGATTTTAACAAAAAGTTCTTCAATCTTTCATACCAATCACGTGGTGCTTGTTTTAATCCATATAAAGCTTTCTTCAATTTGAAAACATGATTATACAAACTTTCATGTTGAAATCCAGGTGGTTGTTCTACATAGACTTCTTCCTTAATTATGCCATTTAGAAATGCGCTTTTAACATCCATTTGATATAACTTAAATCTTTGTAACATGCATATGCTAAAAGCATTCTAATAGATTCTAATATTGCTACAGGTACTTAGGTTTCATCATAATCTATACCTTCTTTTTGATTATAACCTTATGAAGCTAACATATCCATATTTCTAACCACGTGTCCAGATTCATCCAATTTATTCTTAAATACACACTTTGTTCCTATAACAGGATGATCTGAAGGTCTTGGTACTAATTCTCATACATCATTCCTTTTGAACTGATTAAGTTCTTCTTGCATTGCTATAATCCATGAACTATCTTTACATGCTTCATTAACATTCTTTAGTTCGATGGATGATATAAATGCATAATTAGTCATTTGTTCTATTTGTGATATAGTTCTTACTCTATCAGAAATATCTCCAATAACTAGATCATGTGGATGCTAGGAACTTCAACAAATGCTTTAAGAAGACTTGTATTTTCAGGGATAATTTCAGGAATGGAATTAGTAGAATAATTACTATCATCATTGTCATCTAACTTAATGTTTTCTATTGAATTAGTGATAGGTATTGAATTTTCTTCATCTATAGATATGATATGTGTATAATTTTCATCAAAACTTACATGAAGAGATTCCTCAATATATAAAGTTCTTTTATTATAAACCATATATACTTTATTACGTGTAGAATATCCTACAAAAATACCTTCATCTAATTTAGAATTAAACTTATCTAATGAATCCTTAGTATTGAGAATAAAATATTTACAACCAAAAACTTTAAAATACGATACACGTGGAATTCGATCATAAAACAATTCAAAACAAGTTTTATTAAGTTGTGGTCTTACCAAAATCCTATTTAAAATATAACATGCAGTAGCAACGGCTTCTGTCCAAAAATATTTTGGTAAATTACTATCACATAACACTTGTTTCTGCTATTTTTTGCAGAACACATTAATAGTATGGAAGGTGCGTGGTCAACGCGGTCAAAGAGGGGACGCGCGGGACCCCCGAGTTGTCGTGGCTGTCGCTCGAGACGGAGATGACCGGTGGGGTCGACCGACGGCGCGTTCGCTCGAGCGGAAAGGCGCGGCTCCGTTCTTTGGCGGGCCGAGGGGTAGCCTCGGCGAGATGACAGCCTCCGGGATCGGTTGATGGCAGAGTCGCTCGCAGCGGGGCGCGCGGATCCTCGCGTCGGCTCGGCGAGGGGTAGCCTTGGCAGAGCGACGTCCTCGTGACGGAGGAGACGAACGAGGTCGGGGACGAGGGCGCTCGGCTCCGGCTGGAAGGACGCCGAGGGGTAGCCTCGGCGTCGCTGGAACTCCTGGACCTGAATAGACGAGAGAGCTCGTCAGGGGGGTCGGACCTTGGTTCCGACCGAAGCCCCTCCGATGCCAAAGTCAGATCTGGCCTGATAAGTGCTCGGTGGGATCGAGTATGGCTCGCGGAGAGACCGATACTCGAGTCCTCGGGCCGAGCTTTGGAGGAGAAATATTCAAGGTGGAAGAAGGTGTAAGATGGGAGTCTGAGGTACCTCCGTTGTAGGTGGTGAAGATCCGGCCCCTTCCAAATGACGCCCGCCCCCTCCTCATATAGACGAACCATGCTCATCATGTGCCATGACGTGACATCATGGCCGCCATTCCTGGGGTCGTGCAAATGGGGAAGGGTTGACCCCCTCTAATTGCGCCCACTTGATGACGCCATGAAGGTGGAGTCATGGCCATAAGTGATTGCCATAATTGGCGGGCCATGAAGGCTGGAGTAATGGGCATTGCGGTTGCCATAATTGGCGGGCCATAATGGCGGGGGAATGATGGCCATTAAGCCTGGCCATGAAGTCGGTTGCCATATTTGGCGAGCCATGAAGGTGGCTGCCATAATTGGCGGATCATGATGGCACGGGGCGGCTGCCATATTTGGCGAAGGCTTCCTCGATTTGGGCCCCGATTTCCTCCGCTACAGAAGCGGGCAATCTCTTGGGCCTTCGTCGTGGGTGGAGAAACGTGACCCGCCCGTAAGATCCTTGGGCCGGAGCCCGAGGCCGTAGTTTGGCTGGTTGACTGGTCGTGGTTGACTTGGCTCCTCCGGACCCGGTCAAAGTATTCGTATCAATTGCCCCCATCTTCTGAGCTCTACCATTGTTGAGGTAGAGGTCGGGAGATGTAGTATAATGGGGAAGAAGTTTCTCTTTCTGTAGAATTTGGTCCGTCATGCGGAGTTGGCTAGTGACGATAGATCGTCGGTCCGAGATTCGTTCGGTTGCGAGGGGAGTTGCCCCTCGGCTTACGGCCGACGAAGGAGATTCGTTCGGTGGCGAGGGGAGTTGCCCCTCGGCTTACGGCCGACGAAGGAGATTCGTTCGGTGGCGAGGGGAGTTGCCCCTCGGCTTACGGCCGACGAAGGAGTGCTCGGCCTACTGGGGGGGTTGCCCCTAGCTCTTTGACCGATCCATTCGTTCGGTTGCGAGGGGAGTTGCCCATGGGCTTATGGCCGACGAAGGAGATCCGCTCGGTGGCGAGGGGGGTCGCCCCTCGGCTTACGGCCGACGAAGGAGATCCGCTCGGTGGCGATAGGAGTTGCCCCTCGGCTTACGGCCGACGAAGGAGATCCGCTCGGTGGCGAGGTGAGTTGCCCCTCGGCTTACGGTCGGCGAAGGAGATCCGCCCGGTGGCGAGGGGAGTTGCCCCTCGGCTTACGGCCGACGAAGGAGATTCGTTCGGTGGTGAGGGGAGTTGCCCCTCGGCTTACGGCTGACGAAGGAGTGATCGGCCTACTGGGGGGGTTGCCCCCAGCTCTTTGACCGATCCGTTCGTTCGGTTGCGAGGGGAGTTGCCCCTCGGCTTACGGCCGACGAAGGAGATCCGCTCGGTGGCGAGGGGGGGTTGCCCCTCGGCTTACGGCCGACGAAGGAGATCCGCGTGGTGGCGAGGTGAGTTGCCCCTCGGCTTACGGCCGGCAAAGGAGATCCGTCCGGTGGCGAGGGGAGTTGCCCCTCGGCTTACAGCCGGCGAAGGAGATCCACCCGGTGGCGAGGGGAGTTGCCCATCGGCTTACGGCCGGCGAAGGAGATCCGCCCGGTGGCGAGGGGAGTTGCCCCTCAGCTTACGGCCGGCGAAGGAGATCCTCCCGGTGGCGAGGGGAGTTGCCCCTCGGCTTACGACTGACGAAGGAGATTCGTTCGGTGGCGAGGGGAGTTGCCCCTCGGCTTACGGCCGACGAAGGAGTGCTCGGCCTACTGGGGGGGTTGCCCCCAGCTCTTTGACCGATCCGTTCGTTCGGTTGCGAGGGGAGTTGCCCCTCGGCTTACGGCCGACGAAGGAGATCCGCTCGGTGGCGAGGGGGGGTTGCCCCTCGGCTTACGGCCGACGAAGGAGATCCGCGCGGTGGCGAGGTGAGTTGCCCCTCGGCTTACGGCCGGCAAAGGAGATCCGTCCGGTGGCGAGGGGAGTTGCCCCTCGGCTTACAACCGGTGAAGGAGATCCACCCGGTGGCGAGGGGAGTTGCCCCTCAGCTTACGGTCGGCGAAGGAGATCCGCCCGGTGGCGAGGGGAGTTGCCCCTCAGCTTACGGCCGGCGAAAAGGGTGAGGACCTTGTGAAGCCTTTCGATGATTCCATGGTGGCGCTCTGCCATTGCTTCGTCCAGATCGATGGATGCAGGAGTTGTTCGGTAAGTGGGGACCCAACAGCACGGTCGGAGGAGCGATCTGGGTGCTTGAACTCGGACGGGGGTGCTTCGGCCAGATCGGCTTGGCCAGGATGAGGACGACTTTGAGACAAGGTGGCTCGGAGGCTTGGAAGGGTGGTCCAACTCGTCTGGACCGGTCGGCCTCCTCTGGGGTCGGCCTCGGTCTCGGCCTGAACTGGTTGGCCTCGATCGGAGGAGCTGCTTGGTTGCTCGAACTCAGACGGTGGTGCTTCGGCCAAACGGCTCGGCCACGGTTGGAGGAGCGGTCTGGATGCTCGACTGGTTCAACAGCTCCATCGCAGTGGGGATAACTTTGTAAGCTCGACGAGGTGGATTGGCGTTGAAACTCAGATACTTGGCAAGGCGGTCGGACTTGTCTGGTCGGCCTCCTCCTGGGTCGGTTGAACTGGTGTGGTCGGCCTCCTCTTGGATGGGTCGGCCTCGTCTAGACACAGCTCTAGTTCTATTTCCAAATTCAGCTCCAGCTCCAGCTATAGCTTTTGCCTGGACCGCATCTCCCGCTCCGGCTCCAGCTTTGTCTGGATCCTAGCTTCTGCTCCAGCTCCGGCTCCAGCTTTTGTCTAGATCCTAGCTTCTGCTCCAGTTCCAGCTCCGGCTCCGGCTCCATCTTTTGTCTGGATCCTTGCTCCTGCTCCAGCTCCTGCTCTCGCTCCGGCTCCTGCTTTTGTCTGTTTGGCGGTACGACCAAGGTAGCTCGGCAAGGGCGGCACAGTGATGGGAGCTCAGCCCATATGCTTGGCGATGGCAGCACGGTGTTGGTATGGCGGACTTCGAGACAATGGACAGAGATGGTGGTAGGGCCATCGATGAAGGCCGAGTCGGGGCTAAGCCCGACGCCTGCGAGGGTCGTCGGTGCTGTCTCTTGTCTGAACTCGATCGAGATCTCATTCTCCTTGACGACCTTGCCAGGCCACTCGTAGCCCCGCGTCTTCCTGGCCCGTCCCCGGATCTAGACGCACTCCTTGCGCCTCTCCCTCAAGTTGGCCGAGGCCGCAATGCCGGTCGTCGTGTGCTCCGGCGTTGTCGCGACCATGGCAGCCTTATCTACAAGCTTTTTGTGAGACATTTGTTGAAACCGGAGGATGTGGCTTTTTATCACCATCTCGCAAGAAGTTTAAGAGAGGAGAATTGTTAGGGAAGCTCTTGTAGTTGTCTGAAAGCACACCATTAATTAGCAAGGGGGAAGAGGACAGTTTGACCTTTTTGCTGGGTCGGCTTCGGCCTCTTCTGGGGTCGGCCTCGGCCTCGGTCGAACTGGTCAGCCTCGGCCTCGGCCTGAACTGGTCAGCCTCCTCTGGGGTCGGCCTCGGCCTCGGCCTGGACTGGTCAGCCTCGGCCTCGGCCTGAACTGGTCGGCCTCGTCTGGGGTCGGCCTCGGCCTGGACTGGTCGGCCTCGGCCTCGTCCTAGACTGGTCGGCCTCCTCAGGGGTCGGCCTCGGCCTGGACTGGCCGACCTCCTCTGGGGTCGGCCTCGGCCTGAACTGGTCGGCCTCCTCAGGGGTCGGCCTCGGCCTCGGCCTGAACTGGTCAGCCTCGGCCTCGGCCTGGACTGGTCGGCCTCCTCAGGGGTCGGCCTCGGCCTCAGCCTGCACTGGTCCACCTCCTCAGGGGTCGGCCTCGGCCTCAGCCTGCACTTGTCAGCCTCGGCCTCGGCCTGGACTGGTCGGCCTCCTCTTGGCGATGAGACGGTCACGAACATTAGGATGCATGTTGAGGTGCAGATGTCGGAGCGACGTTCGGCTTCTTTGAGGAGAGGCGGGCTCAGATTCGGCTCTCCCTTTTGAGAGGAAAAGGGAAATGATCTGGTGCGAATTCTCCAGCCCAACGCTAGTCTTCTGCTCCGCCCACAGCATCAATCTTGGATCGCGGGAGGGGGAATCCCATCTAGTCTTTACGGGGAGACAGGTTTTAGATCATGGAATGAGTCGCTACCGATGCGGTTGGCGTCATAGGTGTCGACTCGGTTCCCAGAGACGGCGCCAAATGTTTCTGCTATTTTTTGCAGAACACATTAATAGTATGGAAGGTGCATGGTCAACGCGGTCAAAGAGGGGACGCGCGGGACCCCCGAGTTGTCGTGGCTGTCGCTCGAGACAGAGATGACCGGTGGGGTCGACCGACGGCGCGTTCGCTCGAGCGGAAAGGCGCGGCTCCGTTCTTTGGCGGGCCGAGGGGTAGCCTCGGCGAGATGACAGCCTCCGGGATCGGTTGATGGCAGAGTCGCTCGCAGCGGGGCGCGCGGATCCTCACGTCGGCTCGGCGAGGGGTAGCCTCGGCAGAGCGACGTCTTCGTGACGGAGGAGACGAACGAGGTCAGGGACGAGGGCGCTCGGCTTCGGCTGGAAGGACGCCGAGGGGTAGCCTCGGCGTCGCTGGAACTCCTGGACCTGAATAGACGAGAGAGCTCGTCAGGGGGGTCGGACCTTGGTTCCGACCGAAGCCCCTCCGATGCCAAAGTCAGATCTGGCCTGATAAGTGCTCGGTGGGATCGAGTATGGCTCGCGGAGAGACCGATACTCGAGTCCTCGGGCCGAGCTTTGGAGGAGAAATATTCAAGGTGGAAGAAGGTGTAAGATGGGAGTCTGAGGTACCTCCGTTGTAGGTGGTGAAGATCCGGCCCCTTCCAAATGACGCCCGCCCCCTCCTCATATAGACGAACCATGCTCATCATGTGCCATGACGTGACATCATGGCCGCCATTCCTGGGGTCGTGCAAATGGGGAAGGGTTGACCCCCTCTAATTGCGCCCACTTGATGACGCCATGAAGGTGGAGTCATGGCCATAAGTGATTGCCATAATTGGCGGGCCATGAAGGCTGGAGTAATGGGCATTGCGGTTGCCATAATTGGCGGGCCATAATGGCGGGGGAATGATGGCCATTAAGCCTGGCCATGAAGTCGGTTGCCATATTTGGCGAGCCATGAAGGTGGCTGCCATAATTGGCGGATCATGATGGCACGGGACGGCTGCCATATTTGGCGAAGGCTTCCTCGATTTGGGCCCTGATTTCCTCCGCTACAGAAGCGGGCAATCTCTTGGGCCTTCGTCGTGGGTGGAGAAACGCGACCCGCCCGTATGATCCTTGGGCCGGAGCCCGAGGCCGTAGTTTGGCTGGTTGACTGGTCGTGGTTGACTTGGCTCCTCCGGACCCGGTCAAAGTATTCGTATCAACACTGTTATAGCACATTCTTGTAAAGTTCTATTTTTCCTTTCAACTACACCATTTTATGGTACGGCTCTAGGAAAATAAAAATTATGTGTTATGCCATGTTTATTACAAAATTTTGTAAATAATTAATTTTCAAATTCTCCACCATGATCACTACGAATAGTTATAATGTATGAAGAATTTAATTTTTGAATTCTTTTACAAAATATTGTAAATTCTTCAAATGTCTCATTTTATGCTTCAAAAATAATACCCAAGTATATCTTGAAAAATCATCAACAATTACACATTAATATTTATTGCCATTTAAAGAATCTATTCTAGGTAGACCAAATAAATCCAAATGCAAAAGTTCAAGTGGTCTTTTAGTAGAATAACAACTTTCAATTTAAAAGAGGATTTATGCATTTTTCTTTATTTACATGCATCACAAAATTGTGTGTGAGTAAATGATATATTAGGCATTCCAGAAACTAACTTATGTTTTGAAATACGTACTAAATGTTTAAAGTTAGTGTGTCCAAAACGTTTATGCCATAATAATGTGTTATCTGTGGATGCTAATAAGCAATGATCATGTGAGGATAATTCCATGCATAATATATATATATATATATATATATATATATATATATATATATATATATATATATATATATATTATATACTAGTCATAACCCGTGCCCCAAGGACACGATTCATTTAAAATTTCTCCCCTAAAAATCTTGGATCCCCTAATTTTAAACGAATAACAATAATTAAAGTGCAATAATTATTAGGTCCCCCTCAAAATCTTAATTCACATGAAATTTAGTTCTCCTCAGAAAATTTAGTTCCACTCAGAAAATTTAGTTCCCCTAAAAAATTTAAAATTTTTAGTTCCCTCAAAAGTTAGTTTCCCCCAGAAAATTTTGTTCCATTTGGTTCTCCTCATTGTTTATTTGGTTCCACACAAAAATTTTAGCCTCCCAATATTTAGTTCTCCCGAAAAATTTTAGACAAATTTTGTTTCTCTTCCCCCCATTATTTAGACAAATTTTCTATGATGAAGATAATAATTAATTGTGTAACCTAACTCTACCTATGTACCTGAAGAACACTGTATGTGCACTATCGTTTTTGCAGCTGAATTTAACGACCTTGATATTTGGCCTGGATTTGTAGGCTTCTCGTTACACTTCAGATGCATTGACAAAAAAATAGAAGTTGTTCTATTTCAGAATTCATCACACATTTAATCAAAATTACTTTTCTTTTTATTATGAAATATTTTGAGTCTTTGAACTTGATTATCTCAGCATAAATCTTTTCAGCTTGGCTTGTATGTACTTGATTTTCTATGTCCCCACAACCCGATAAAAGTGTAGGCTTACTATTAGCTGTCGCTTGAGAGCTGTAAAATTGTATTAAGGCAGGGAAGCTTTTTTTTTTTGTATTTCTTGTTGTGGCATTGAACTAATAATTTTTACAATAACACATGATATTATCATGAGTTTGGTATTTCACCGCCTACATAATCTGAGATAGACTAAAAACAAAAGAAGGATCATTTACAACTTTAGCCTTACACAATCCATGGTTCTGTGATATTTCCAACTAATGTTCGATGTGCTGTCTGAAGTACATGGAAACTTATATATAATATGCATGTTCAAACTCTGCCAAATCAGACTATAATTCACTCAAGACATGCCTTAGTAAACGCATGAAAACATATTGAAGCAGAAATAAGACATTCAAAAAATGCATGATACTCATACGTGGTAAATGGTCCACTATAATATTATGATGTGTGTTAGGCTTGTTGCAGGAAAGAGCATGCCCAATTTCTTCGTTTATATATTATGTTTACTTTTTAAAAAAGGCATACCAGTAAATAAAGCATCATTGGCAGTCCATATTACACACTTCGAGAAAAATATATGAAATATATAGCTCACAGCTACGCAAAATGAATCATGACAAAACAAAACCAAACGTAGCCTTGACTCAACATAGATCCAATGTATTACAATTTCGAATAATTTAAATAAACATCTAACACTTAAACCCATACATTTTTGTTTAGTTATCCACTTCACAATTTCAACCAAAAAGCAAAACAAAACTCGACCAAATCTGCTTCTCTACGCTCTCCTGCTCGACCTCCAAGCTGTCCCTTCCATCGCATGTTATGGCGCTGTCTTCAACATTAACTCAAGAACATTTCTCTGCTCCTTTATGACATATGATATTGATTGGTGATGCGGCTACATGTAGTGCTTCTTTTCCATCTTGCATCGGCACATCTGCACATGACATATTTGTACACATATCTTAGTAGGCATTCAACAACATTGCAACTTAAGTCGAGGTCCAAAGACACTGGAAAACAATTAAGGGGTCTGTAAACATAAGCAAATGTAAGCATGCAATTATAGGCCATAACAACCATATTTGTTGATGCAAGAGGTGAGAAACTTGAAAGTTAAAATAAATTAATATACCATGATGAAAATATGCCCACAAAATAAAATATGCATGATCTGTATTCTGATAACCATTCCATATCAATACATGTATTCTGATCATAATTACATATTAAGATCTGATAATAATTCCATGAGAGATGTCAACATGGTGAGTCTAAGATGAGATTAAGGAGATGATACACATGCCAAAGATGAGATTAACCCCTTACTTCAATCAATAGAGAAATATTAAGTGAAATCACCATATTGTTCATAATCATAAGATAACTATAGCATGTTGAGAACTACTTGATGAGAACAACATGTTGAGAACTACAAAAATATTAAGTGACACATCATGCTGCCACCCGTCATGTAATCATCATGCAAGTCGTTCCCCTCGCTTCTTCGGCAAGAGACCAAACTGGATTTTCCATTAAGAAAGATAAAGGTTGATCGCCATGCAATTTAAACCTGAGCACACAAATGCAATCCTCAAGGAAATACTTGATCAGGGAAGAGAGTGATCATCATGTGGCTATTGCTTCAATCGTGCGGAGTGACTTGTATCACACGATTCTATTTGTTCAATTTTATGAACGTTAATGACAGTAATATTTCTGAAATACATCCTGCCCTTAGAATCAATGGACAGTTATAAGTAGATTGAAAATGGGCAATACATAATTATTAGCATTCAGGTTTGATAGAAAATTATTTCAACAATAATTTTGGATAGCCATAAGGTTCTAATGTTCATTCTATCCTGTCAAAGCAGCAATTGATGTTTCGGGTATACATGATGAGAACTGAATGAGTTTTAACACTATACATGATGATAACTTACATGATGAGAACCGAATGCGTTTTAGTTTACTATTACCTTCTCTTATAGACATCCTTCAGTCTTCTCAACAAAATAGGCACACAAAATAAAGGGAGCATCTCTTGGGGCATCTCTTCCACTTCCAATAAACCTGAGAACTTACATCCTGCATGTAATTGCACTTGGGGCATCTCTTCCACTTCTTACTCTTTGCAATCTCTATCGACATCAGATCCTCTCTCCCTGTAGTTTACAGTTAACTCTCAACATAACAAAGCTTCTGGAGAATTTCTAAATATATTTACAATTAACTTGTATCATATTCTGACATATAGTTTCAAAATATATTAAGAAATTCTGCAGGTTCCATAATTTAGAAACACTATTCCAGCATATAGTTACAGTTAACTTTATAGGAGCTTTGTATCATATAGTTTATAGGAGATTTGTTATAGTTAACTCTCCCTTCAACTGTAGACTAAATTCTCCAGGAGCTTTGTTATAGTTAAATGTAAACATATTTACAGTTTCAGCCGAATAATAAGTGGGAACTAAAAGATGCTGGAAGGTGCCGTAGGAATATAGTTTGCAAGGTGCCACAGAAAACTGGAAGGATTTGTGGGAATACAAAAATTATGATAGCCGATTACAAAAATTTGTTTGACATTGTTACATGCATACCCTGTAATAGCCGGTTGTGCATGATATGAGGATCATTTAAATGCTACTGTATTTAACTTCTTGACAGTGTTACAATGAAGTTAAACACAGAATTTGCTTTAACAGAATTTGCACTTTTTGAATTAAAAAAGACCTCAGTCATAAAAGAAAGATAAAAGAAAGACCTCAAGTCTTAAAAAGCATACATTTTGAATTATTCTTTTCAACATTCATCTATCTCACTCTAATAAGAATCCCTAAAAATTTTCGATCTAATGATAAAAAAGGAAGCAACAAACCTCTCACATGCAGAGAGTGCAATCGCCATCGTGGAGATTTTTGATCTTCCAATTGTTGGATGCTTGGTCCTTGTTGTTCTCGGATCGAACAGTTGTTTCGATCTTGGCATTTCATGATATGGTACCTTGACATCTCGTAACTATGAATGAAAATGGGATTATTCTTAGAATTAAAAATATGATCCTGTTCTGAATCAAGTAGGAAAATATTGAAATCCTTCAACATAATTTGTATGCATCAGTAATTTATCTAATTCTCTAAGTTTCAGACAATCCAATAACATATCCATCATGCTTACCACAAAACTTGAACTCTCATTAATCACATTCTTGAGCTGGCTTCAACTCTCAGTGGCACAGTGCTGCCCATTACAATTTGTTGCTTGATTTGTTAAGCCAAACTGATGCCCGAATCACTTGCATTAGACTTAATAGAACAAAATTATATGTTTCTTTTATGTACAACAGATAACAAAACTTGTTAGCCTTTTCAGCTCCATTGATTTCGAGCCTGGAAATATCTCTTAGCAGAGGTTCCCATGAAAACTGCATCACAATTAAAACCATTTAATATTCACTATTAATTTGTTTTTATCTTTTTCTCACCTTCGGTTTTAAATGATTAGCTGTCTTGTTTAAGATTCCAAGACTTACAAAAGCAGATGCTTTGCTGGGAAGCATTTGGCAAAATGATCATTATGTATCCATTTCCTTATTATTTTCTTTCATTTTGGTGTGGAATTATAGTAAGTAATATTTAATATCTGGAATGAAAAGAAAATGGAGGAAAACACATAGAGAGTTTGAAGTTCCAGGTATCTCGGAGACAATGGTTTGTACATAAAAAAATACAAAGACTGACAGAACTTTGGATTTTTATGTAGTGGCATATCCAAGTAATGAAGAAAGTAAGAAATGGTACATTTCCTTAAAAAATGCAAAATATGGGAGGAAAAATTATAAAGAAACATTGCTCAAGTTTGGAGAACCCCATTAACATGCTTCCTTTCATTTGGATACATGTGCGATCTCCTTTGGTTTGCTCCCTCTGATCATTGTTTGATAATCTTTGCCTTAATCTTTCTTTATTTAGTTTAATAATCATCTTTAATAAGAATTTCATTGCTCAAATTAGAATTTCATTTTTAATAAGAATTTCATCTGAGCCACTGAATACTTGAATGTGCCAACAATGCTAAGTGTCTAATATCTATATATATATAAATTCCCTTTCAGCACTTTTTTCCAAAAGGAAATCATCAGACTAAAATGGATGGACAGGATCGTAAAAATGAGATACGCATGCTTTTTAGTTTATACTGGGATTAACAACATATATCCCTTTTAGTTACCATTTAAAAATAGGGATTCATGCTTAGATCCATCAAACTTGCACAAAAATGGAAGAATGTATAGTTCATGTCAAAAGATGTGCATGCATGGTCATGCATAAATAGTGCGGTACAAAAAATTCTTCTCAGAAGCACAAATTAAATATAAAGAAACCGAAACAAAAATATATCCTAAACATAAGAAGAAAACCTTATGTAAACTGCATACAAAAATGTGCATCAAATAGAATTGAACACCCCATTCTATTTAACAAGAGAAGAGATATGTGCATACAAAAATGGTGAATTCACTGATTATGGTAATGCAAATCTTCTGATTAGAAAGATAGATTGCATCTGCTCATGAGGATGTCGTCCAACTCTCTCTTGAATCTCTCCTTTGAGCTGGCATAAAACAACTTGCTTCTCACCCTTGAAGTATCAGGAGACCTTGAAATAGAAACATAAGGTCTTCATTAGCAACTGAATACTTGAATTTGCCATAAACATATATTTATGCAGTGCGACATAAAAGATCAACATATGATGAAAAAAAATCTAGCTCTATTTGTCGTTCTCTTCGGTCACTAAATCAAAATCATATATTACATATCGGCACTCATTAGCATGAAGGGTAGCGGTTTAATCCTCAAATCTGGAAACATTAATCATGTAAACAACCTTCTCATCAATCACTTGCTTCATCTTCTCATCAATCATGTAAACAATGAAGCGGTATGTTCTCTTTGCCTTCAATTCCAAGAACTTCAGCTTACATTCATCATTCACAGCCATCCCCGATGCGGTGTTGGCCTGCAAGCATTACAGTGCAAACATATGTGTTATAATAACCACGAAGAGACATCAAGGTTTAAATACAAACAAAACAATCAAATGATAGAAAAATTCTCAAAGCATCCAAATTACCAATCAAATGAACACCGTGTTCATGTAAGAAATTAAATTGAACACGGTGAAATTACTAATGGAATCGAACACCGTGTTCTATGTTTAGCAATTTTGTTGAATTCACATAAGAAATTAAATATTTCTGCCTACGTAAGAAATTAAATCAAACAGCAAGAATTCATGGGTCAGTCAAATTTGTTGAGAATTTAACATGTAAGTTCACCCTTTGTCCCGGTCAATACAAATTAAATTAAGGAAAAATGGAGTAGAAAGCCTCCCACATAGTAAATTTTTAGTAATTATTTGTGATGCTCAGACAGAAGGGGTAATCAACAAAAATGCAACATTGATGGTTGATGAGGAAATTCGCGAAAACAACTTGGGTAGCTAGAATAAAAAGGCAATCTCTTGATCAAGATTTGCAACTTACATTCCCGTGAGCTCCCTCCCCAACCTTGGATCGATCAGCACCTTGAACGTTATATCTGGCGAACTATCAAAATAGCCACGACAAACTTTCACATATCTCATTCTTCCTGTTCCTCATCGGTCTCATTCTTCACATTCCCAAATGAGCGCCTCCCTATTTGTACAGAGTCATCTGCTACCATGCTCGGTCCTGGCCATTTAAACTCCTCCACATCTCTGCTCTTGGCGCAACATCTCATAATTGATTCAAGGAAACAAATAGAATCCTGGTTTCAAATTTCCAAAGCTATTGTTACACTCTATTAATATAAAAACTCCTAATAATCTAAATTCAGCTTCCAACTTAAAGAGCCCAATTTGCAATCTCATCTTCTAAATTTATTTCTTTCATATAATGGAGATTAAAAATTACATATATAAGACCAAACATGACAAAATTACATATATATACACCCCAAGATTTGATGCGAAAAAAATCTTTGAAGAACAAAAAAACTCTTGGAGAACTGCAAGTTTTACCTGTTAGCATCATACCTGCAATTTCTTTGAAGAAAAAACGAATCTTTTTAAAGAGCAGAGCCCCAATCATAATTAGACCTGCAATCAAGTTTCAGATGATATCATGTCCAGCTATTGGAGGTAAGTTCATAATATTGATGCTTGGTGCATTGATACTTAACCTTTTCTTAGCAGTATCTTGCGAATTACAGCAACCTGCAACATATTCAAATTAAAAGTAAAAACAATACCCATCATAAATCTAACTTTTCTACTTGAAAGATAAAAACACAACAATGACATAAGGTCCATCTCCTTTTTGGAAGCCAGTTAGTGTTAAACTCAGATGGGAGTGGAAAAAACAATGTATTAATAATTATACATCGAAAAATTCAACATTGATAATTGGATGTTAACTCAAAAAAATTGGATTATCAATGTATAATGCATGAGGTTAAAAATTATCAACATATTGGAAAACTCAAAAACCATTGGTTAACATCCAAATTCAAAAACCAATGTATTGCAAGTTGAAATTCAAAAATGCATATCCTTGGATAAACCAATGTTATGAACCAACTGTGAGCAAAACCATTCCAAATTATCAAAACATGCAAAAAATCAAGTTCAAGCAATGTTTTCCAAATTATCCCAAATGCATTATCTAAATTACCCAAATTCAAATTATCCAAATTCAAAAATGATGGGAGTTAAAACCAAATTTTCCAAATTCCAAATTATCCAAATTATCCAAATTGCAATGCAATGATTTAACTGTAATAAAAACTGGAAAACTCAAACATATTTTGGATTATCCAAATTGCAATACATTGGGTTTTGAGTTAACATCAGGATATGCTTGTGTGTTTATTAACATCTAAATCAACCATCTGTGAACAATTAAGCCGTACACGATTAAATCCATAAGCGAAAAAAATTATAAGGCTCAATAAGCCATGATGAGAAAAATGAAATCTATTAATATACCTGTTACGCCTATTTGACCGAGACCCAAAAGACACGAGCCCAGGAGCCCGACTACTGGTCGAGAGCCCATCTGCATCCTCAAGCCCGTTCTACAAAGGCCCTATAAGGGATCTTCTCGAATGTCGATCCGACCCAGCCCCGATAACCCGCTGGTCACTCGCCCACTCCTGCGAAAACCGCTCCCCCGGACGCGCGACCACTAAAGGGCGGTAATGGGGAGGTGCTGGCATGGCGAAGAGAGCGGCGGTGAGGGGGTGGATTGATGGGGCACGATCGAGGGCGGGCGTGGGACGTGGGCCAGAGGCAATCACGCGGGGAGCTCTACAAAAGGGCTAGGGAGACGACGAAGAAGGGGACCGCATCTCAGGTATCTAAAACCTAAGGTACTCCATCAACGACCTAGCTCCCCCATCCTATCTCCTTCCTCCCCCGCTCGCGCCGTGAGACGCCATTCCGATCTCCTCACGAGACGAACCGTCTCCGCCGGGCCTCCTCATTCAGATCTCTATCTGACTTAGGCATCGGAGGGGATTTGGCCGGAACCTAGGTCCGACCCCCTGACGAGCGTTCTCGTCTATGCAGGTGGATAGCTGATCAACGGGCCGAGGCTACCCCTCGCCCCTCTCTAACCTCACAGTCAATTGGACGAGTGAGGCTTACCCTCACCGTCCGCC
The DNA here is from genome assembly GCA_030789695.1 of Scilla litardierei. Classification (NCBI taxonomy): domain Eukaryota; kingdom Viridiplantae; phylum Streptophyta; class Magnoliopsida; order Asparagales; family Asparagaceae; genus Scilla; species Scilla litardierei. The sequence goes on from CM061130.1 coordinate 34,715,612, forward strand.
CTCCGAGGCCGAGCACATCCTACCGAGGCCGAGCGTCTCAACTGGGTCCGAGGCTCCCCCTCGCCCTTCCCCGACCGTGTCTCTAGCTGGACGACCGAGGCTACCCCTCGTCTTCCTTCCTCTGCGGCCGTGCTCGTCCGACCGAGGCCGAGCGTCTCAACCTGGGCCGAGGATTCCCCTCGTCCCATCTGCACCGATTCGAAGCCCCCGAGGGACCCAAGCGGGCCCCTTGACCACGTTGACCGGGTTATCCTTGGTCAACGCTCTGTAGTGAGAAAACACTCTGAAACATCTGGCGCCGTCTGTGGGAAACGAAAAACGTCCCACGAAGAAGCAAACCACACCAACAATGGCACGAGCCAATAATGGAAGGAAGCGCATGCCCCCCATCCCGGAGGAGGGGAATGGCACATCAAACGGCAACCCCGGGGACACGCCCGTCAGTGGCCACCCCGACCTCTCAACCGAGGAAACCGGCGGCTCAGAACTGACCACGCAGGGACAGCTCCGCGCCCTGGCTCAGGAGACCAACGCAAGCCTCCAGACGTTGGTCGCGACGGTACAGCAGCTCGTCGGCCCTGCACCGTCCAACGGAGGCACGTTGGACGACAACCATCGATGGGCGGGGGGTCCCCCGCACTTGCGGTCTGCCGTGGTCGACGACCACGGGACCCAGAAACCGAACACAGAGCGTCGGTTCACGCTGTCCGGCCCCCGTCAGGCGAGGTCGCGCGCCTCCTCCCCTTATCATGAAAAGGGCCGAGGAGAAACCGAAGGGACGGAGGGCGAATCGAGGATGGCATCATCTCGTCGGTCACGGTCGTCCCGCCGTAGGAGAAGCAAACGACACCACTCAAGAGACCGATCACGGCGGAGCAGGAACTCCCGCAGGAGGAGTCGGGAGCGCAGGGTCAGCCCGACCCCCAGCGTGGCAAGGGCCGTAGAGCCAGCCCCGTTGGCGCCTGTGCTTCCTCCACCCCCGAACGAGCCAGAGGCAGGCGGCTACCGCATCCCCGGGGTCATCCACAGAGACCGGTGCCCCTTATCACGGAGAATAACCGACGCATGGGTCCCTTCTCGATTCAGAATCCCGGTGCTGGGAAAGTACGACGGGATAGGGGACCCGGGACACCACGTGATGGACTACGAGGGGTACATGTCCTTCCAGGGAGCTGACGATGACTTACTTTGCCGGGGATTCTATTCTACTCTCAGGGGAGCGGCGAGGACCTGGTACCACAGCCTGCTCGGCCGCTCCATCGACAGCTTCGAGGAGCTCGCCCAGTTATTCTGCAAACAGTTCATGGCGGGGAGGCAGATCAAGCCTGGTGCTGAAAACCTGTTCAACATAGTGCAAGGCCCGGCCGAGCCGCTCCGACAGTTCATGCGCCGCTTCAATGCGGAAAGGCTGAACGTGAACAGCCCTCCTGACCTGGTGGTCCAGACGGCCCTTAAGAAAGGGCTTCGCCACAGAGGCCTCAAGAAGTCCCTGCACAACGATCCCCCGAAGGACCTCCCCGGGATCATGGCGAGGGCCGAACGCTTCATGCTGACCGAGGAGGCCTTGGCTGAGGATGCAGGAAAAGCCACTCGAGGGACCAAGCGCGGCGACGGCGGACGAGGCAGCCCCGAAGGGTACCAGACCGAGAAGAGGCCGAGGAACCGACAGCGGGGAGAAAGCGCGAGGGACACCACCCCAGACGCCGTCCTCGCCCAAGTACAGAAGGAAGAGCGAGCTGATCGCCCCCCACCGAAGGCTAAAAGAGGTGGGAAGAACAGGGAGAAGTACTGCAAGTACCATAAGGATGATGGCCATGACACTGAAGACTGCTGGCATTTGAAGAAGGACATTGAGAAGCTGATGAGCCGGGGGCACGCCAGGAACCAAGCCGACGAGCCGGCCCACGGAGAAGGGGACCTCCACGCAGCCAGACAAGGGGAAGAAGATCAACACCATCCAAGGTCCCCTTCGCATCATAGAGTGAGCGGACGATGTCTCTCCCCCGGTTGCAGCCTAGTAAGAGGGAGTTATCTAGGTTTACATCCCTCTGTCTAGCTTCATTTCCTTTTTTCCTTTTCCTCCAAATGTACCAGTCCGACAGGACTCTTGAGAGTACAAATGCATTCCCTTTCTGTCTTTTCTTAAATCCCCGACGGAGTTGACATGTCACCAATAGTGCAAAAGGATGGAGACCGACGCCGACCGGTCCTAAGCCGAGGAGCTTTGCCCTCGCCGACCGACCCCCGCGCTCATAAGTCTGGGGCAATTCCCCCAGCAGGCACGGACGCCGACCGGTCCAAAGCTGAGGAGCTTTGCCTTCGCCGACCGACTCCTGCGCTCATAAGCCTGGGGCAGTTCCCCCAGCCAGCGCGAACGCCGACCGGTCCTAAGCCGAGGAGCTTTGCCGCGCGAACGCCGACCGGTCCTAAGCCGAGGAGCTTTGCCCTCGCCGACCGACTCCTGCGCTCGTAAGTCTGGGGCAATCCCCCCAGCAGGCACGGACGCCGACCGGTCCTAAGCCGAGGAGCTTTGCCCTCGCCGACCAACTCCTGCGCTCATAAGTCTGGGGGAAATCCCCCCTGCCAGCGCGAACGATGACCGGTCCTAAGTCGAGGGACCTTGCCCTCGCTGACCAACTCCTGCGCTCATAAGTCTGGGGCAGTTCCCCCAGCAGAGGCGAACGACATCCAATCCTAGGCCAAGAACGAGGCAGCAACGCAAAATGCACGAGAAGTCTGAGTAAGTCAATTTCGTTTATAATAGTTAACCAGGGTACAAAAACGTGTCATATTTACAGGGAATCAAGGCGAAGGAAACACTCTACAAATAATCCACTCACGGTGAACGACAGAGTTCTTCACCTACGGAAGCTAGACCGACACCGACAGAGCAAAATTGGTTGACGAAAAACCCAAAGTAGTTAGCCCAAGCTAGCGGCCGTGCAACCAGTAATTATTGGCCACGGAGCCGATAACGAAGCCGAAGGAGATAGCGGGGGCCAGGGACCCATTTCAAGTAGACTGGCCCAAAGCGAAGCGGATGCTTAAAAATTTGAGGATAAGGCCGGGAGGGACGGCTTAGGGAGCCCGAGCTCGGGAGGACACATCCTCGGGCACTTCGCCCTGCTCAGAGCGAGGGGGATCGACCGGCGGAGGGGCTTGCCGAACACGCTCCGCACACTCCCGGAAGGAAGACTGGACGACTTCGACGATCCGAGGGGCGATGAGGTCTTCATACTTACCGAAGGCCTCCCTGAGAACCTCGAAGATCCTCTTCCCCAGGGTCTCGACGACGCCCTTCTCCACCTCCTCGGCAAGCCGCATCACCTGGCGCCGATCCGACAGTTCCCTCTGAAGCTCCTCCCTCTCCAGGCGGAACGACTCCGCCGCTTCCTCAGCCGACTGCAGGGCGTCCTCCAACTTTCCCCGGAGATCACCCACTCGTCCCTCCAGCTCGGTCACACGAAGCTGGAGATGCCGGGACTCCATCTGGGCCTTCACCATCGCTACCTCCGTCGCCCCGGCTCGCTCTTGGGCCCTCATGGAGGACTCCTCCAGCTTCCTCAAGTGGACGACTCGCCGCTGCAACTCCACGGCGAGCGTGGAACCCTGGAAGACGGGACATGGGCTAAGAGGAGAGTGAAGGAAAAGAAAGGACTGCAAGATAGCCGAACCTGTTGAAGGGCCCAAACCAAAGAATCCGACACCTTGTCGGCGGGAATCTTTTCGAGGGTGCTGCGGTCCCGGGGAAAGACGGAGCTCTCGGCCACCTGCTGGGACAGGGCCCGGTCGACGAACACCGAACTCCCAGGAGCGACATCGAGGGAAGCCATATGGCTCGCCAAAAGAGCTCCGATTCCTGGAGACGGAAGCGGGGATGCGGTGACGGGGGTGGTTGTCAGGGCTACCTGAAGGTCCCCAGTGGTGGCTGCAGGGGGCACGGAATAGGCCGGGCTGGAGGGCTCCACATCCTCCTTCCTCTTCTTCCCCCCATGAGGCTCCACGGGCGACGAAGGGGAGCGCTTCCGCCTTGCCCCGTCTCCACTCTCGAGGACAGAAGGGGATGCCCCAGGGGCAGGAGGGACTGCACCGGGCCTCTCATTACCCCCCTCCTCTCGGGCTAAGGGGGCGGGTCCGGCCCTTACGACGTCCCCGGGGAGGAGATCGCCAGAAGAAGAGGCAGGAGGCGCGACCACTACCTGGCCCACGGAGGGCTCGGCTCGACGCACCTCCTCCTCAACAGTCCGTCGAGGCGCCTTTCCGGAGGTACTGCCTCGGCTCCGAGCGGCTCCACGACGGATCAGCTCATCAACATCACGGACGAACTCGCGGCCTGCCATCCCTGCAAAGGAAACCGAAATCAGGATGAGTCACAGGGCGATTCGAAGATTAAACAGCGACCTACCCGGAGACCACAAGACGGCCTTCAGGAGTAGGTCGTCCAACAAAGGCCAGATGGACTTCGATTCCAAAGGAAGAGCCGACAGCAGCGCGGAGGATGCCCGATCAGCGTCAGAAAGGGCTAACGGCAGGCGAGGCTGGACGGACGCGCCCCAGCTTGTCAGAATCTGGGCATAACCCAAAAAGACTACAAAGACATAATCCGAGCTCCAATCCCCTGACCAGCGGGGTAGCCCGATCAGACATTCTCTCCTCGAACGGGCTCGGAGGTGCAGCCATGACCCCGGCCCGACCGTCTGGGCCTGGTAAAAGTGGAAGAGAAGGGGGAGAGACGGCTCCAGACCGCAGGTGCAGCAAAGCGTTACGAAGCCCGTCAGTACCGCGATCGAGCAAGGGGTGAACTGGCAAAGGGGCACCATGAGATACTCCATGACCTAGACAAGGAAGGGATTGAGCGGAAAACGAAGACCCAGGCGAAACATTTCGACATAGACGCCGACTTCATTGCTCCTCGGAAGGCAAATCCGCTCGTCGACGAATGGAACTCAGACATCGTACGGGAAGCAGAGATACCTCTCCCGGATCTCCGTGACCGCCGAAGGAACGGTCCTCGACGGTGTACGGAGGATGGTCGGGGGCATGTTAAGACGCACTGCAGCCGACGCCACGTCATCACGGGCGAAGTCTGGGAATAGCTTCCCCTTCCCCTTATCCTGGAGGGGGCGACTCCCGGAAGAGGGACCTGACCCCACTAGCCGGGGCCTGCCCCGCCTGGACTCTGGAGAATCCCTCACCCCTCGGCCAGAACCGCCTATCCTAAGAGCAGCCATAATACAAGAGCGAGAAAGGAAATTACCTTCTAACTAGTTTAAAGGAGGCGAAGAAGCGAGGGCGACGGAAGACTCCGAGTTATAGAAAGCCTAGAGCAATGGGAAGAGCAAGAAAGGAGAGGAGATCAACGCAGCTGAGGATCTTATATATCGGATGCAGGGACAAATTCGAAGCGCCTGACAATAACGCGTGGCAGGACTCGAAGAACCGGCGGCGTTTCGAAATCGGCGCCAGGGGAAGTCCAATCGATCCGCCTCATCATGACCTACATTTATGACCACGCCTCGATGGAAGCGCCACTCGGAATCCCAGGAGGCACAGCGGTCGGTCCGAACAAGCCAAGGCTGATCGACCCCACCAAAGGCGGCTCGCGAACCCCTCAGCCCCTCAACTGAAGACAACCCCACGAATGGTGGGGATAGGCTTGCAGCTACACGTGGCAGCATCAGAAGAACAACGGCGCTTCGGAGCCCGCGCTTTAAAAATATCGAGCGGGCCAACTCATGATGACGACTAATAAATGAGTCGGCATCGACTGGCGAGCTTGTCAAAATCGGCAGAAGTCACATCGGCCGAGCCGAACCGGTCGAGGCCGATCAACCCGACCGATGGGGGCAATTGTTACGCCTATTTGACCGAGACCCAAAAGACACGAGCCCAGGAGCCCGACTACTGGTCGAGAGCACATCTGCATCCTCAAGCCCGTTCTACAAAGGCCCTATAAGGGATCTTCTCGAATGTCGATCCGACCCGGCCCCGATAACCCGCTGGTCACTCGCCCACTCCTGCGAAAACCGCTCCCCCGGACGCGCGACCACTAAAGGGTGGTAATGGGGAGGTGCTGGCATGGCGAAGAGAGCGGCGGCGAGGGGGCGGATTGATGGGGCACGATCGAGGGCGGGCGTGGGACGTGGGCCAGAGGCAATCACGCGGGGAGCCCTACAAAAGGGCTAGGGAGACGACGAAGAAGGGGACCGCATCTCAGGTATCTAAAACCTAAGGTAATCCATCAACGACCTAGCTCCCCCATCCTATCTCCTTCCTCCCCCGCTCGCGCCGTGAGACGCCGTTTCGATCTCCTCACGAGACAAACCGTCTCCGCCGGGCCTCCTCATTCAGATCTCTATCTGACTTAGGCATCGGAGGGGATTTGGCCGGAACCTAGGTCCGGCCCCCTGACGAGCGTTCTCGTCTACGCAGGTGGATAGCTGATCAACGGGCCGAGGCTCCCCCTCGCCCCTCTCCAACCTCACAGTCAATTGGACGAGTGAGGCTTACCCTCACCGTCCGCCCTCCGAGGCCGAGCACATCCTACCGAGGCCGAGTGTCTCAACTGGGTCCGAGGCTCCCCCTCGCCCTTCCCCGACCGTGTCTCTAGCTGGACGACCGAGGCTACCCCTCGTCTTCCTTCCTCCGAGGCCGTGCTCGTTCGACCGAGGCCGAGCGTCTCAACCTGGGCCGAGGCTTCCCCTCGTCCCATCTGCACCGATTCGAAGCTCCCGAGGGACCCAAGCGGGCCCCTTGACCACGTTGACCGGGTTATCCTTGGTCAACGCTCTGTAGTGAGAAAACACTCTGAAACAATACCCATTTAAACAAATGATATCAAAGTTACCAGATCATTATGTATTTTAAGCAATGAAGTTGGAATTGGGTCCTGTCAAAATGCAGTACGCATGGGATACAATATAGACCATAATGATAAGAAACTGCAAAAATTGCAGAATTTCCTGGTTCCCTTTGCATGTTTGTCTACTTTTTCACTAATTCAACATCACCAATCAGCATGCCTCAAAACAAAGCCATACCCTAGAGTAAATACCTTCTGAAAACACATCATATCTTCAAAAGTAAGTTTTTCGCGAACTTGATGGCCTACAGATTTCTTAGAGAAAAATCCATGTTTTCCTGCAGATTGAATCTGTTTCTGCATGCCCAAAGAAATCCTTCAACCTATAAGTTTTAAGCATGAAAGTTACAATATGCAGAGCAAACAAAAAAGGAATCAGTTCAATTCAGAATCATTACATTCTGCAAACCAGAGCAACATAATTTGGACGGGAAATAGAAAAGATCATATTTACGGAATGCCATGGATTATCCATCATCTATAGAAAAGATCTTACCAGAGCAAACACTACTAAGAATAGGAACCAATAAACTTACTTGCCACACCTGACATCCATCATCACAATACAATTAAGATCATGAGAATCCCAATGAATTATCCAATTGAACTATATGTAATGGAAATTATTACATGTGCAGAACTAACTAAAAGTTTTACTACACATAATTAGAAAACTATGTGTTATTTCCAAGTTCTAGCATACAATTGCTCAAAGACACTTAAGCACTATGTACTAACTACGTCAAATTGAAGACTGATATTTGATATCTGGAATGAAAAGAAAGGGAGTGAAACACATGGAGAGTTTGGAGTTCCAGGCACTATGTACTTCCTATACATTAAGTCATATTTGATATCTGGAATGAAAAGAAAAGGGAGGGAAACTCATGGAGAGTTTGAAGTTCTAGGCATCTCAGAGACAGTGGTGTGTACATAAAAAATACAAAGACTGACAGAACTTTGGATTTTTATGTCGTGTCATATCCAAGTAATGATGAAAGTACGAAATTGAACATTTCCGCAAAAATGCAAAATATGGGAGGAAAAATTATAAAGAAACATTGCTTCCTTTCATTTGCTTACATGCGCGATCTCCTTTTGTTTGCTCCATCTGAGCACTGTTAAAGCAGAAAATCATGCCTCAAAAAGGCTCACCCGACATCACTCCATCAATATTCTATAGCAATCACTAGATGGAAATTTGCAATGAAATACCATTAGCAGATCACAAACACAACAATGTTTTTTGTGAACCTAATACAAAGACACAAAAAAATAACAGATTTAACCAAAACAAATAACATATCAGATCAAAACATTGATTACAACAAATAACACAAAGGAAAGAGGAAGGCCGTACCAACTAGAGATCTGTGATCTAGGGATGAAGAGGAGGGTGTGAGGGATGAAGTGGTCTTTGGGGGCCGTGATGTAAGGAAAGAGGAGGGTGCGAGGGATGAAGTGGTCTTTGGGGGCCGTGATCTCGGGTTTGAGGGTTTGAGGGCCGTGATCTAGGGTTTGGGGGCCGTGATATAGGGTTTGAGGATGAAGATGATGGAGGTCTGGGGTTGCTGGAGGTCTGGGGTTTGAGGATGAAGATGCTGGAGGTTTGTGGCATGTGGGTGAGAAATTGAGCTCCCCCCAAAATTTTGTGTTCCCCCCAATTTGTGGCGATGTGGGTTTGAGGTTTGTGGCGATGGAGAACACGATTTGAAAAGGGGGGATGCGGTTCAAAAAATTTCTCTCGTGAACATGCCTGTGGGACCCATGCACATACGTGTCTTCATCCTGGACCTCACCAGAGTGAATCCAGACCGTTATTGGTGACTGGGACAAACAAATTATGACTGGACTTATGACTGGGACAAAATTCAAAAAAGGTTGTGTTTTATAGAATATATATATATATATATATATATATATATATATAATTCTTACGAATACCTTGAAATAATAATATATTAGTCTTATTAAAATCATATATAATGCATGCATTCTTTTCGAAAACAATTTTAAAATCTTTATCACAAAGTTGAGAGATAGATAAGAGATTATGTTTCAAACCGTCAACGAGGAGCATGTTTTCGATGATTGGCTTAGTTGGATCACCAACTTTTCCAAGGCCAATCACTTTATCTTTATTGTTATTACCAAAAGTAACAGTGCCACCATCTTTAAATTATACGGTTGTTAGAAATTTGATGTTTGAAGTCATGTGTTTAGAACATCTACTATCTATTATACATCTTTGTCATGCCCCACTCCCCAGGATACTCGGGAAGTACGAATCCGTCCAGGGTGTTTCTGAAGAGGCGGGTGTGATAAAGAAAAGATGGAAAGAGAGAAACAATGAGAACGATGGAAGTGATGGATTTTCTTGGTCCTTAGGGCTATAAAATCGACGTCTGGTCTAAGTCGGTCGGACGACAAAATCATAAATTACAGCGGAATACCAGATTTAAAACTATTTTAAATCTAGCCCTAAAGAGAACAAACCCTAGCTAAGATATCTACTATCCCAGGGTTGGGTCCGACCAACTCCTAAGGATAGATCTATCTAAAATTTGCAATTATGAAAGCATGTATATTTACACTACATACCTTTCACTTCGTTTCTGCAGAATATGGAGCGTCGTTTTCAGCAACATTTCTTTGACCCCGAGCTGATTCTCCCGAGCTGAACTGCATCCCGAGCCGAACCGTTTTCCGAACCGCACCGCGTCCCGAGGCGAGCAACACACTTATCGTCGAGCCAACCACGCGCCAAAGAAGATTTCACCTTGAGTGGATCCTATGTCAAGACTTCGGATCCGATCCTATGTCAAGATTTCACCTTCGTAGCTTTGCTAGAGCCAGATCAGGAGTAAGGAAGAATAAGGGAGAGAGTGAATAATTTATTTAAGTCTTAATTCGAGCGTGCTCCAAACTTTTGGGAGCTTCTCAGATTTTGAGACTTGGTGCGAGTTTTCAAGGAGAGTGTTGGCCCCTATTTATATTGGCGGATGACCCCTCCCCTTCTCATCATATTCGATGTGGGACTAAAAATTTTGGAGGAAAATTAATTAAAGTTTGCCTTTCAAAAACGCCAATCTTTAGCGATTTTTTCCTCCCTTACCGTTGAGCTTCGTAATTGATACAACCTATCAAATTGAAGAGCACTGAATGATGAATACATAGAAACTAACGGTGCTCCATTTCGACTTCGTTTGACACCTCAAACCTGTGTCCAAAGTTTAGCAAAAATTGATTTTCGCTCAAAAAAGACAGACGCCAAAAAACTGGGTTAAAAAAGAACCCTAGTTGTGGGCCCCACAACTGAGGCCCACTGGACATCTGGGCGTGCCCATTGCGCCCAATGGGTGGGACCAGGTACCCCGATTTGAGTGTGGTTTTTTTCGTGACTTTCGTGGAAAAGACCTATTTATTTCTATGTCCTTAAAATATGCTCGCAAACAATTTGCAATGTATTTAAATATTATTGCATCAAATGCAATTAATCCATTTGAATCAAATACAAATGAATTGAGGGCATACATCCCTTAACATCTCCCACTTGCACTCAGTATCATTTATCATGAATCCATAATATTTTATACTTATATCACAAACTCTTTGCGACTTAATTAATTCCCTTACATCCAATGTATTATCTCCCTAAAAGACTTCATATTACTTGACGAAGGTCTCACTCTGTGTGAGACCCCACCCTACAGCCTGACCCTATTATAGGTGGGGCTCGAAACCCTAGACGGTAGTGACCACGAATAGCAGGTGCCATCTCTGTTTCGATTTCATAATTATGTGGTTAACTCATTGACATGAGTATTGTCGGGACCACCCTGACTATGTCCGTGATGAATACCGTAGTTTTAATCCCCTTGTCAAAATTATGTCGCCTAGTCAAGCCTAGGGTACGGTCAAACTGTCAACCCCAATACCTTGAACTTGGTTATTTTCCATCGTTCTTTAGTAAAATAATGTTGGACTTCTTCCAACATACTTTGGCCAACTTTTTTCACTAAAGACCGAACCAACACATGCGACACTAACTCCCTATAACGAGAGAGACAAATTCTCTCTTGGTCTTTACTCTCCTCACACGCTTCAAGTGTCACCCAACCAAAGACCTTTTGACATGCCTTGCCTCGAAGCTAGGTCAAAAATCTAAGTGACACTATTCACGTACATGTTCGTATAATGACCTCAAGTCTAAGGACCAACTATCCTATCATCACATAGAGTTATCACTTACAAATATGTTATGTTAGCCATGTGATAACTCTCGTTGGGTCGTCCAGTGAACTCATTCTCCAATGAGCACATGAGTCTCGTCTCCAATTTTGCCAAGTCGAACGACCAAGAGATCATCGTCACCATTCCGTGGTGAAGACAAAGTCACAATGGTCTATCCGATGTTTTGATATCCTTTTCTCGAAACATCTATAACCACAAACTATTTTAGACTTACACTATTTGTTGTATCTTGATCCTAGCCTGGGGGATAAATAGGCTTATAAAAATATTCTCGTTCAACCCACGAGAAATCACATGCAGTTAAAATCACAAGCAGAGTAAATAAGAGACAATCACAGAGTACTCACAGATTTACCCTGGTTCGGTCGCATCAACGACCTACGTCCAGCCCAAAGCAAATACTAGCATTAATAAGTTCCTTCTGTACACCTACAATGGGGTCCTAGCTCTAACTCCCCACCTAGACTGTACCACACTCACCAAAGTGCAGAACTCTATCACCCTAGTAAATGCGTATCTTGACTGCACCAACACGTCAAGACCCTCTTGTCTAGCCCCAACCAGACAAGTCCAAAATAACACAAATATTGGTAAAGTTTCCCCTACAGAGATCGTTACACTAATACACAAATATAAAGAGTAAAGGATTTAGAAATGCTCAGTTCGTGTTTGTGTAGTCGTCTCTGTCAATCAGCATGTCGTCAGCTCCAATCTGACATAAACAGTGTCTTGATCTGTCTCCTGAATCTCAATCAGTAGCCCTTTGAATTTTAGTACACAAGTAAGTCTATGCGTAAACCAATCCCAGTGCAAACGCAATTTAGTTTGGTCTGTATGCACAACAACCCCTTAAATAACCAATCCACGTCAGCAGCCTATTTTGATTCGTTGTCGTTCATTTCATTTTCACGTAATGTCCACGTCAGCACTTGCATGCACGCGATTTCGTTTCACGGCAATACTCCGACGGTGGGCTTCGCCTTCACGTGGGTTTCTATGTCGACGTTCGCTTGTCTTCGACGGCGGCCTCTCGACCCAACTCCAGCAGTGCGATATGATCATCGACAGTTACAGATGAAAGCACGGTGACAGGAGCTTCAACGACATCACAGCTTCAGTGATGGTTTCTTGGCGATGATGGATCTCGACGGCAAGGCGAAGCTTCGAAGATGGAGCCCTCGACTCCGATGGTAACGACGACACTCCGACGGACGTGGGCTTTGACTTCGTTGATCTTCGACGGCGGCTGATTCTCGTCCGATGGCGACAACAACGATGACGGTCCCAAATCTACGACAGCAACACGAGAGAACTTGACTTCGGTAGCTTGTAGACGTCGTCAGGTGGTCTGCGAAGATGTTAGCGAACGGCAGCACTAACCTCGACAGCTTGAACGGTGCTTGGTCGGTGTTGAAGATGAACGGCAAGCATTGATGGCACGGTCCTGATGCAGCATGGATGGCTCTGAAGCGGCTCGGTCAACAAGGCCTTGGTACGATGGATGGCTCGGTCAGCGACAAAGTTGGCACGTGCAGATGCAGCTCTCCCCCTGGATGCGTGAGTTGCAATACCTTGATGAAGGTGGACTTGGAGCTTGGCTTGGAGAACTCACGGCTTGAAGATGATGATGTAGGGGATGGCGTAGCTCCTTCTCTCTCTCTCTCTCTCTCTCTCTCTCTCTCTCTCTCTCTCTCTCTCTCTTGCGTAAGGAAGATGATCAATAATCTTGTCAAGCTTTCGCTTTGGAGATGGGTTTGTGCCCCAATGTTTCTTTGGAGAAATGAATGGCTGACTCCCTTTTGAATTTGGCCGCAGCTTTTCTTTGTATAAGCCCCCACAAACCCTAGTTAGGTGATAGGATATATATATAGGAATAGGGTTAGGGTTTGTTGCATAAGGGTGCTGCTAGGAATGAGTAAAAGTATGCCAATAGCTAGGATGACGGCTAAAGGATTTGGTCTGATCCTTCTTGATATGAACTTCAAGTAGGAATAGGACTTGGTCTAACCCTCTCTTTAATTGATTTGGTCAAATCCCCTTAGACCCAAATTGACTCCATCTATTCTCCGCATTGGACCAAGTCCAATAGTGCTATATGAACAACAATCCCTCTCTCTAATAATGTTATAGGAATAGCAAGTCCTCCATCTCATTGACTTTGTCATCGTTTGGGTATTTACGTCATCACCATCACTGGAACACACTTAGTACACACGTTAAATCTCGGGTTTATTTGCTTCATATGGTTTATAAGATTCTTTGTCGATACTGTTGGATCCTATGGATGGCAAATAACACTAGAAGGGGGGTTGAATAGTGTTGTATAGAAATAAAACCTCTTCGTTCTTTATAAATCAACACAAATTGAACCCTTCTAATGTTGCCTAAGAAACCAAGTAGAGTGATCTATGCTTGGTTCTTAATCAACTCAATGAATTTTCAAATCAAATCAGAGATGAAATACTTCAGGTAGTCGACTCCGAGAGGGAATTTAAGCACAATTCAGATAGTTAAACACTTAATGAAGATATATAAAAATTTGCACAGAAGTGTAAATACAAAGCTGATCTTTGGCGATATATTATAGAAGAGTTAAAATGATATTAAACAAAGAGTAATTGCAAGTTAAATGTACGCAAAGATAAACACACAGAAATAGCAATCGCAGACACAAGGATTTTTATCCTGGTTCCCCACAACTTTTGGGTACGTCCAGTCCCCGACCAATCCGGTACGAGATTTTCCACTATCTGCTTTGGCAAATACAAATACCTAACTCCACTTGTTAGGATTTCCAACGACCTAGTCTTGGCCAGAATTTCCAACGACTACACCTAGACTTGTCTAGGGTTCCAACAACAACACAATAAAATTGATATCCAATTCACCACAATAAATTGATGGAGATTGGTTTTACACCCAGATTCTATAGCCAAATAGTAATAGACGCAATTACATGTAGTGGCTTGATAGAATAAGATTCTAGATTACACAAAGAAACGAATGAAGTCTTTGTGATCTAGATCTAATGTTTTCCAAAAATATCCTTTAAATAAAAATCAAGAGAAAGTAATACGGATTTGAAAAACAGTTAGCCAATAAAACGAGATTATGATCTTCAGAAAATAATAACAAAATTTGCAAGATCAAGAATAAAACAGAATTGGCTAAAGAGAGAATGAGAGCTTAGAACTTTAGAGCGTTTGCACGAGAGAATTTGAATTCAATAGTTGTTGTATTTTTCTTAATGAAAATGGTCTACAATTTATAGGAGAAATCTGAGAATTTGAAATTCAAATTACTTTGACTTTTGTCCCGAAAATTGATCGGTCCATATTTTACACATTTTTATGCATATTTTCCATGCCATCTCGATTGCTCATATTGCGATTTTCATGCGTATTCGACGATATTGCGTTACTTTTAACTATTTCTTGTTTTTGTCGGATTTCAGGAAATATAGAGCAATCGGAAGCAAAAATGAGCTTAAAGGACTTGCACATGCACCGGAGCATCGCTCATGGACTTATTGAGGACCTATCAGTGATAGAAGACGAGTGGAAGAAGAAAGAACGTCGTAGGAGCGACGAGGAAGTGAAATGATGAAGATTGGGCATTTTCAGCATGCCACTCAGCCGAGTGAAGGAGTCACTCGGCCGAACAAAGAAGCCCGCTCGGCCGGCCAGATCGGACACGCAATTACTTGAAGATTAGCATGCACTCGGCTGAGTGAGGACATCCCACTCGGCCGAGTATGGAGACACCACTCGCCCGAGTGGCACACGAACGACGGCATCCAAAAGAGCCGACTTACTGGAATTTTACAGTCGATCTCAGAGATCCTTTGGAGATTGACTCGGCCGAGTACCAAAAGCCCCTCGGCCGAGTGACATTTGCCGCTCGGCCAAGTGAAGCCGATGACACGCAGCGCCCAGATTTTCAAACAACCTCTCACTCTTTTGAAATCTGCTATCATTATAGAGTTCAAAGTATTTTTCTCATATTGTTTATGGATAGTAGACTTCATGACGATTCCAACACCGCCAAGAACGCACCAATCGGAGGTCGGATGAAATCTGGGGAATTTCTGCAAGTCGATGCTGCAGTGCTGGAATTCGCATGTTAGTGTCACTCGGCCGAGTGACATTTTCACTCGGCCGAGTGACATTCCCACTCGGCCGAGTGACCAGTTTTTGCCAGTTTTTGACAGAGTGATGTTCTCTGGAATTTCTGCAGGAATTCCCACTCGGCCGAGTGAGCTTTCCACTCGGCCGAGTCGCGACTGGCGCAGAACTTAAGTTGCGCGCAGAATTTGTTTTGGGCGCGGGTTTCAGGGGGTTTTAGGCAGTTTTGTTAGGGTTTTTTGGGGGCTATTTAAGAGGGTTGTAGCCATCATTAGAGGAGGTCCCCATTATGTTTTCTTAGGTTCCCAACATGTTTTCTTAGGGATTCTTTTGGAGGTTAGGCCATGCCCTAGGCCCCCTCTTGGATCTAAAAGCTTGTATTTTGGATTGAAGATCTTCATCAAGCTAAGTATTTTATTCTTATTATTTCAATCTTTGTTTTTCTATCTTTTTGTATGCAAGCAATGATTTTTATTGATTCTCATATCATTATTGCTATGCTAGAGTAGATTTGTTGTTTTAGGGCATGTAGATGAACCCTATGGATCTAATTTCAGATTTGTGATGAATTAATCTCTTTGTTGCTAGAATTGCTAAAGGGGTTAGGTTGTGATCGATTTATTACGGATAGCTAGGGATTTCGATCGATTGGGGTTTGCAAGAGATTGGATTCTAATCGATGGGAAGGCCTAGATATTCGATTTAGGTTTATAATCGAGATTCTCTAGACTTGGTTTGCAAGAGATTGGACCAAAGCTAGGATTTTTATTATAAATCCATACCCATATTCGTTTTCAAGAGATTGGACGAATACGAACTATCACAACCTAGATCGTAACTCGAGTTTGCACGAGAGTGGGCTCGAGGAGCGATTGAACGATGATGTCGATCCTAATGCTAGTGGCTTAGGCTATGGTTTGCAAGAGATTGGGCCCTATCCTAGGTTGCTATAGACCGGCAATAGTGTGAGAGCGTGAGCTTGGTTCTCTATTCAGTTACGACTAGTTCACCTCAACGCAAGTCTAGTAATATTGAGATTCACTATTCACAATGATGCATGACAATCCGTAGTGGGGATTCCCTAGCCCTAGACACTTTATTATATTGTATTTGAATCGATATTTGACAGATTTCTCTATCTCCGACACCGGCATCCATCACCATTGCCATTACATTATACCATAGCCATCTCCACCAACAAAACATTCGTAGTCAAACCAACCTAGGATAGATTGGAGCCAACACCACCTCCTCGTGTTCTATACCCGCTCGCCACTTTGCCGTGCGCTTGCGGTAAAACTACAATCGTTCTCCGGGTGTACATCCGGGGCCGACCAAGTTTTTGGGATTGAAACCAACACCACCTCCTCGTGTTCGATACCCGCTCGTCACTTTGCCGTGCGCTTGCGGTAAAACTACAATCGTTCTCCGGGTGTACATCCGGGGCCGACCAAGTTTTTGGCGCCGTTGCCGGGGAGGTGTTTCCTGTTGGGTGCCAATTTGTCACAATTAGGTTGATTAGACTACGAAAAAGGAAAAAAATTAATTTAAAAAAAGGGAAATTTTCACCCCTGCCACCATAATTATCATTTCTATATTCTTTTGTGCCACTGATATCTTTTCTCCAGGTATTTATCTTTGTTGATCAAGTGATATGGATTATACTACGTGGACCACAGATTTTGATCAGAGTGCTCAGATGGGAGAATACTATTATGATCAGAGTGCTCAGACGGGAGAATACTATTTTGATCAGAGTGCTTAGATGGGAGAATACTTTTTTGAGGAGATGCACTGGCTCGAGCTTGATGAGAGACAAAGGATCTTTTTTGATGAGATGCATGCACACCAGGTTGAAATGCAAGCCGGGCTTGAAAAGAGTAACCTTCTATTGGAACGGGTGAAGAGGCAACTTGAAATGAATGCACTCATGTTTAAGGTTGCGATGATTCCCAAAGATATCAGTCATGTTCCTTCATCTTTTGGGCAAGAAGCACCTCCAATCATATTACCAGAGCCAGAATATGCCACCATCGATCCCACATCCTACAATACAGCTGTTGCATATGAAGAGTGGATGGACGAAGGTACAGTGGAGGAAGCAGAAATTGAGCCACCAGCGCAGCCAGAGGAGGATGGATTTCAGAGATTATTGGAGGGTCTCTTGGAGTCAGTGAGGTTCACCGGTTCAGAGAGCATTACAGCAGGTGATGCATTTGAGCTACGATTTGCAGATTTTGTTATGAACCTTGTTTCAGCTGCAGGAACAATTGAGGAGGACATCCATGTCAGTCTTGAGGGGGATAGACTATATTTTCAGATTGCTTGCGGGCATTCCCCTCCACATGATACATCCCCACAAGCTGACACACATTGTAACGACTGGTTTTCATGTATCTGGATTTATTATATTATATTATATGTTTTGGTGGATTTTCACCTTATATGTGGTTTCCGTCTCCGTAACTTTCATTTTCGATCGTTTCGTCGTGTTTTCTTAGCTTCTTCCTTAGAATCGTCGATTTTGGAGCAAGTCATTCGTGACGGGCTTCATATCGGTCATATCTTATTGTTAGATCAAGCCTAGGAGTCTTAGGAATTGATCCCAGAGCTTCGCGCTCCATTTCGGAACTTTTGGTGCTCATTAGCCGGTGTAAGAAGGGGCACCGACCGACTAGATGACGATCCAGTCGGTTGGAAAACCATCTTGAACCGACTAGTTGGCTTTGTTAATTTCTCAGGAGTTACTGTTTGTCGTTAGTCGGTCTAAGAACGTTGGTTGACCGACTAGGTTGCAAACTAGTCGGTCGGCAATGCTTCTTTAACCGACTAACTCACTAACTATTTTTGCCACCAGTTACTGTTCCTTCTTAGTCGGTCTAAGTTCATCTTTCGACCGACTAGTTGTTAAACTAGTCGGTTAAGTTTTGTACTCAGACCGACTAATTCTTAGTTCTTCTGTACAGTCGAGTATTGTTCACTTTTAGTCGGTCTAAGACCGTTCATCGACCGACTGAATGTCAAACTAGTCGGTCAGTAGTTGTTCTTTGACCGACTAACTCTTAGTTCAAGTTTTCATCTGAGGTTACTGTTTACACTTAGTCGGTCTGCGTTGGTCAACCGACCGACTAGTTCCTAAACTAGTCGGTCAGTGGTTGCTCTTTGACCGACTAAACAGTACAGGAAACCCTAGTTTTGCCCTAGCCGCCACCAAACTCTATAAATACCCCTCCAAACGTGTTCTTCTTCTTCCTCATGACCTAAAACCCTAGTTTCTCTCCCATTGAGCCCCCTACTACCTCAAACCCTTATTCCTTCATCCCAAGCTCATCCTCCATCATCCAAACCCTCCCTTAACACATTCTACCTCTCATCTTCCTCAAACCTTCATCAAATCCCCCAAATCCCCCAAAATCCCATTTCTCCAAACTTCTCCATCCATTTCCAGATCTGAACCCTAGGTTCCCCGGAGCGTTTCTTCCGTCGCCGTGGTTGCTCGGCATCATTCTTCCGTTTCCTATACGGTAATAATCGATCTCTTAATGTTTTCATGACCCGTTGTGTTTTTGTGAAACCCTAATGAAATGAATGTTGTTTTGATGATTGTTTCTCCATATCAGCGACTTCCCCGTAGATTAACGTCCGTGGGACGAACCCTCGTTGATCGTCATCATCGGTGCTAGGCAAGTGAAACTTGCCACTTAGGGTTTTGGGCCATGTCTTAGGCCATTTGCTTGTTGTAGGCGTAAAAGAGACTAGGCGACGAAATGATACTCGCCTAGGCGCAAATTTAGGAACTAGCTTGACAACGAAGCTAGATCCGACATTTATCATGTTGCACAATTACCATGTCATGTTTAATTTCCATTAACGGTACGCAAATTAATTGTCATGTCATTGCATTCTTTAAGTGTTTCCATGATTGTGTATCTTCGCTACGATACTTGTGTTTCCTGGCTCATGTTCCAGAAGCGGGCCATGTGTTGGTTGATAGCCAATGCCCGAACTACTTGTTTCCAGCTAGGTGCACCCCTACGCCAAATGCTTATGAGTCGTGAACTAGAATGCGAGCTCCTGTGCGGGGCAACCCTGGCTCATTTACTGAGCTCGTGTGCAGGGACCCTGGCTCGTTCACATGTGGGTATTGGGGGTAAGAGTTAAGCGGCCAATCAACTGGGAGTCTGCCCGATCAGTAACTGCGGTGGTAAGGCATAAACTCTGGGTTCTGGGGTAGTGTTAAGCGGCCAATCAGCGTGAATGTCAAACCGTTCAGTTGTAAGGCGTAAACATCTACAAACAACTTGAAACATGACTAGTGAAATGATTGAGATTGTTAGTAGCTTGGGTACTCTTGACTTGTCCCGATAATTGCTCTCTTGTACTTATTGTTTCACCATGTCTTGCTTGAGCACTCATGTTATAACTGCCATGTCATGCATACTATAACTGCTAGGTTGCTAGTTGACTTACTTTCAGTTTCCTTGCCCAAGTCTTTTAGACTTGCTGACATGTGCCCCTTTACTCTTTTGGGTGACACATGTTAGATCCTGAGCCTGAGTACATTGTAGAGGACGAGGTGTTTGTTGACGCCGAGCCCGAGCCTGTGTTTGGCGAGGAGTACGTGGACACTGGGGACCAGTCCTAGTGTCTTCGTTGAGCTTTCCCTTTTTGTTTAGACTGTTGTTTTGCTGTCGGTGCGTAGCACCTATACTTTGTTACGTTGTTCCTTTTGTTGGCCTTGTTCTGGGCCTTTAGACTCTTTTTTTTAGCCTGGTGGCTTTTCTGGATGTTGAACTTAATTTTCATGTTGGACAAATTATGAGATATGAGATTTTATTTCCGTCTCTCCTTGTGTTATTATTGTTGTTCCGTTGGTGGTTACAGGGACCTGCTTATGTTTTATTGACGCTTATCGGGTTTGGGGCTTCACAGCTCCACTCTCGTGCGGACCTTTTCACGTCTCGCCTCCATTTTAGGGAAGCGGGGCTTGACAGGTTTTATTGGCGGCCCATGCAGGTCCCTCTTCTGTAACTGCGATTATCGGAATAACGATAATAATATTAGAACGTCCAATAAACTAAGTTCGACGTCTGAGTCATAAGCTATGAGTCTAATCTGCTTCGTTTTCTGTGTCATTAGAAGGCAGGAAGGCGATTCACCCGTGGTGGAGGTAGTGTTGCGCCCCCTCATAATGAGGAGCATGAGCGGGAACCCACCAATGGAGAGATGATGCGGATTATGCTTCAGATGATGCAAGTGCAGCAGGGCGTGCTCCTGCAAGTCCAGAATGCTCCACTTGCTCGAGCTGCGAGGGCACTTTCGGATGCCCCTCGCTCCGAGCCGGGAGCGAAGCAATTTCGGGAGCTGGGCCCCGCATATTTTGATGGGTCTGAGGGTCCTCTGGCTGCCGATGAGTGGATTCGGAACATTGAGGATAACTTGAAGATGGCCAAGATCACCCCGGCTGGATGGGTTGATTTGGCGAAGAGGCAACTCAAGGATAATGCTCAGAACTGGTGGGATGCGGAAGAGAAGATGCTGGTGGAGCCGATAGCTTGGACTACCTTTAAGTCCAGGTTTGATGAGGAGTTCTTTTCGAAGGCTGCTAGGAAGGAGATGCTGCAGCGCTTTATTGACCTGAAGCAAGGGAGCTTGATGGTGGACCTGTACCACCAAGAGTTCACTAGGCTGAGTCGGTTTGCACCGAAGATGATGCAGGATGCTGATGAGAGGGCTCAGAGGTTCCTGCAGGGACTTGCTTTGGAGCTTCAGAGTTTCGTGTCTTCCTCTGATCTGGACTCTTATCAGAAGGTTCTGGTCGCTGCAAGGAGGCAGGAGCTGAACCTGAGTCAGAGGAGAGGACATGTTTCCGGTGCTCGGAAGAGGCCTATGGAGCAGGCCAGGGCGGTGGTTAGGCCTGGTTTCAAGCCTAATCAGCCAGCTCAATTCAAGAGGCCAGGAGGGCCTATTCAGAAGACTTGCCATTTCTGCGGCAAGCCTGGCCACATCAAGGATCAGTGTAGGAAGTTTCTGGGCCAGTGTTTGGTTTGTGGTGATGCTTCTCATGTCGAGAAGGATTGTCAGCATGCGAATCAGCTGCGGAGGGCACCTGTTGCAGCACAGCCGTTGCAGCAGCGAGTGTCTATTCCTGCTGGACGTGGAGCAGCTCTTGTTCCACAGAGGCAGGCTTTTCAGCAGGCTATTCCGCCGAGGAGGCATGCTTTTCTGATGACCGATGTGGAGAGCGAGGCTGTGGATGAGGTTATCACAGGTAATCCTCAATCTAGCTGTTACTTTCCTAGCTGGTTTTGATTGTTAGATTGTGTTGTTTGCTTGAACATGATTGTTTGCTAGACTAGGGTTTGATTGTTAATTGCTTGTTAGGTGTGGTTTTGGTGTGCACATTTCCTGCACGAGTCCTCTTTGACTCTAGTGCATCGATGTGCATTATTTCTCAGAGCTTCATGGAGAAGCATTCCTTATCGACGTCCCCTCTTCCCAAGAGTTGGAATATCGTTACAGGGAATGGCGTGGTCTTGGTGCATCTTGGTTGCAATTCTTGCTCGTTGGTGGTCTGTGGACATGAGCTTTACGCTGATTTCATTGTCCACGACATCATCAACTATGATGCAGTTCTTGGGATGGACTGGCTTGCGAGCTTCTATGCTACGATTGACTGTAGGAAGAAGAAGGTGGTGTTCGAGGTTCCTGGACATCCAGTATTTGAGTTCAGCTGTGGTAGCAGTTCGCTTGGTCCTATCAGATTTCGGGCCAGACCGGTGGAGGTTGTGGCTATGCAGATGGAGTTGGAGAGGCCAGCTGTGGTGCGAGATTTTGATGACGTCTTCCCTGAGGAGATGTCTGGTTTGCCACCTAATCGAGCTTTAGAATTTTCTATCGATCTTGTTCCGGGAGTGCAGCCGATTTCGAAGGCGCCGTATCGTATGGCACCCGCTGAGTTGGAGGAATTGCGG
This sequence comes from Scilla litardierei, assembly GCA_030789695.1. Classification (NCBI taxonomy): domain Eukaryota; kingdom Viridiplantae; phylum Streptophyta; class Magnoliopsida; order Asparagales; family Asparagaceae; genus Scilla; species Scilla litardierei. Next base: position 34,737,826 of record CM061130.1, read on the forward strand.
AAGCAGCTGGATGAGCTTTTGCAGAAGGGTTACATTAATCCCAGCGTGTCTCCGTGGGGAGCACCGGTGCTGCTGGTGAAGAAGAAGAAGGATGGTTCGCGTCGCATGTGCGTGGACTATCGGGAGTTGAATGCGGTGACCGTCAAGAATAAATACATGTTGCCTCGCATCGATGATATTTTTGATCAGCTTGGAGGTTCGAGGGTGTTTTCTAAATTGGATTTGAGGATTGGTTACCATCAGTTGAAGGTGAAGAAGGGAGATGTTCCGAAGACATCGTTCAGGACGAAGTATGGACACTACGAGTTTGTGGTTATGCCTTTCGGTGTAACCAACGCACCCGCAGTTTTCATGAATCTGATGAATCTGATTTTCTACGACTTTTTGGATAAGTTTGTCGTTATCTTTATTGACGACATTCTAATCTATTCAAAGTCGGAGGAGGAGCATGCATCGCACTTGAGGACGGTATTGGAGATTTTGAGGAAGCATCGGTTGTATGCTAAATTTTCGAAGTGCGAGTTTTGGCTGAATAGAGTTGCTTTTCTGGGGCATGTGGTGACTGGAGATGGTATTTCAGTGGATCCCGAGAAGATTAGGGCAATCAGAGAGTGGCCTGTTCCGTCGTCTGCGTCTGAGATTCGGAGTTTCCTTGGACTTGCTGGTTACTATCGGCGCTTCATTAAGGACTTTTCCCGTATTGCTGAGCCGATGACCAGGTTGACGCAGAAGGATGTGCCTTTTGTTTGGTCGGGTGATTGTGTGAATGCTTTTGGTGTTCTGAGGGAGAGGTTGACGACTGCCCCTATTCTTGTTGTGCCTGATCGCAGCGGTGGATTTGAGATCTTTTCCGATGCTTCTGGCAAGGGTCTCGGTTGTGTGTTGCATCAGCACGGGCACGTTGTGGTGTATGCTTCTCGTCAGCTCAAGGTTCATGAGAAGAATTACCCGACGCATGATTTGGAGTTGGCTGCCATTGTGTTTGCTCTTAAGATTTGGAGGCACTTCTTGCTGAGTGAGAAAGTGAAAATTTTCACCGATCACAAAAGCTTGAAGTATATTTTTACTCAGAAGGAGCTCAACATGCGACAGCGTCGATGGTTGGAGCTCATGGCGGATTATGAGATTGATTTGCAGTATCACCCTGGCAAGGTGAATGTGGTTCCTGATGCGCTGAGTAGGCTTCCAGCTGTGATGATTTTGGCTTCGCAGTGGAGATTGCAGCAGGAGTTTTGCGAGTCTGGGTGGAGATTGTCCTTCCTGGGAAGGCTTCTTCGTTGATGTGTATGCAGATACAGTCGATGATTATGGATTGGATCAAGGCTGGCCAGGCTGAGTATTCGAAGTTGGTGAAGATTCGGGAGCAGGTAGAAGCCGGTCTGCGGACTGACTTTTTGATTCATGAGGATGGCTCGCTGAGGTTTGGAGCCAAGTTGTGTGTGCCAGCTGGGGATATTAGAGAGGAGTTGATGGTGGAGGCACACAGTTCGCCATATTTTGTGCATCCTGGTGTGACCAAGATGTACCAGGATCTTCATCTGAACTATTGGTGGCATGGCATGAAGAGGAGTGTGGCTCGGAGTGTAGCCAAGTGCTTGGTTTATCAGCAAGTAAAGGCGGAGCATCAGCGTACGACCGGGTTTCTACAACCGCTTCTGATTCCGGAGTGGAAATGGCAACACATCACTATGGATTTCGTGACTGGACTACCTCGGAGTCCGAAGCAGAATGACACGATTTGGGTGATCGTAGATCGATTGACCAAATCCGCGCACTTTATTCAGTTTCGAGTGGGACAGTCCACTGAGGCGCTAGCAAGGAGATATACGGAGGTAAATTCTTTTACTCTCCGTTTTTATTTCCTTTTCCTAGTTTAGATAGTGATGTAACGTGAATCGTGCAGGAGGTCGTACGACTTCACGGAGTCCCCGTGAGTATCGTGTCGGACAGAGACATGAGGTTCACATCTCAGTTCTGGCAGAGTTTGCAGAAGAGTTTGGGTACGCGTCTGAGTTTCCGCACGGCGTACCATCCGCAGACGGATGGCCAGTCCGTGAGGACGATTCAGATCTTGGAGGACATGCTGAGGGCGTGCATGTTGGATTTCAAGGGTTCGTGGGAGGACCATCTACATCTGGTAGAGTTTTCTTACAACAACAGCTTCCAGGCGAGTATTGGCATGGCGCCTTTCGTCGCTCTTTATGGGAGGAAATGTCGATCGTCATTGAGTTGGGATGACGTTGGTGATCGTGAACTGTTGGGACCTGAGATGATTGTGGAGGCCGTGGATATTGTCAGGAGCATTCGGAAGAGGTTGATGATTGCTCAGGACCGTTTTAAGCATTGGGCAGATGCTAAACGTCGTCCTTTAGAGTTTCAGCCGGGCGATCATGTGTTTCTGAGGATTTCCCCGAATCGTGGAGTGATTCATTTTGGGAAGCGAGGGAAGTTGAGCCCGCGATACATTGGACCGTTTGACATTCTGGAGAAAGTTGGCGAGGTAGCTTATCGCTTAGCCTTGCCGCCATCTTTGGAGGGAGTTCACAATGTTTTCCATGTGTTGCAGCTTTGTCGATACATTAGCGATCCATCTCATGCTGTGGATTTCTCGGAGATTACCGTTCGCCCCGATATGACGTATGACCAGCAGCCAGTGCAGATTCTGGACAAGCGTCAGAAGTCACTTCGGAACAAGGTTGTCAATCTTGTGAGGGTGATGTGGCGACACGGCTCGCCTGGAGAGTCTACTTGGGAGAATGAGGAAGAGATGCGAGAGCGTTTCCCACTTTTGTTCCCGGACACGTGAGTGTTGGGAAATTCCGAGGACGGAATTTTTCTTAGTTGGGGAGGATGTAACGACTGGTTTTTATGTATCTGGATTTATTATATTATATTATATGTTTTGGTGGATTTTCTCCTTATATGTGGTTTCGTCTCCGTAACTTTCATTTTCGATCGTTTCGTCGTGTTTTCTTAGCTTCTTCCTTAGAATCGTCGATTTTGGAGCAAGTCATTCGTGACGGGCTTCATATCGGTCATATCTTATTGTTAGATCAAGCCTAGGAGTCTTAGGAATCGATCCCGGAGCTTCGCGCTCCATTTCGGAACTTTTGGTGCTCATTAGCCGGTGTAAGAAGGGGCACCGACCGACTAGATGACGATCCAGTCGGTCGAAAAACCTTCTTGAATCGACTAGTTGGCTTTGTTAATTTCTCAGGAGTTACTGTTTGTCGTTAGTCGGTCTAAGAACGTTGTTTGACCGACTAGGTTGCAAACTAGTCGGTCGGCAATGCTTCTTTAACCGACTAACTCACTAACTATTTTTGGCACCAGTTACTGTTCCTTCTTAGTCGGTCTAAGTTCATCTTTCGACCGACTAGTTGTTAAACTAGTCGGTTAAGTTTTGTACTCAGACCGACTAATTCTTAGTTCTTCTGTACAGTCGAGTACTGTTCACTTTTAGTCGGTCTAAGAACGTTCATCGACCGACTGAATGTCAAACTAGTCGGTCAGTAGTTGTTCTTTGACCGACTAACTCTTAGGTCAGGTTTTCGTCTGAGGTTACTATTTACACTTAGTCAGTCTGCGTTGGTCAACCGACCAACTAGTTCCCAAACTAGTCGGTCAGTGGTTGTTCTTTGACCGACTAAACAGTACAGGAAACCCTAGTTTTGCCCTAGCCGCCACCAAACTCTATAAATACCCCTCCAAACGTGTTCTTCTTCTTCCTCATGACCTAAAACCCTAGTTTCTCCCCCATTGAGCCCCCTACTACCTCAAACCCTTATTCCTTCATCCCAAGCTCATTCTCCATCATCCAAACCCTCCCTTAACACATTCTACCTCTCATCTTCCTCAAACCTTCATCAAATCCCCCAAATCCCCCAAATCCCCCAAAACCCCATTTCTCCAAACTTCTCCATCCATTTCCAGATCTGAACCCTAGGTTCTCTGGAGCGTTTCTTCCGTCGCCGTGGTTGCTCGGCATCATTCTTCCGTTTCCTATACGGTAATAATCGATCTCTTAATGTTTTCATGACCCGTTGTGTTTTTGTGAAACCCTAATGAAATGAATATTGTTTTGATGATTGTTTCTCCATATCAGCGACTTCCCCGTAGATTAGCGTCCGTGGGACGAACCCTCGTTGATCGTCATCCTCAGTGCTAGGCAAGTGAAACTTGCCACTTAGGGTTTTGGGCCATGTCTTAGGCCATTTGCTTGTTGTAGGCGTAAAAGAGACTAGGCGACGAAATGATACTCGCCTAGGCGCAAATTTAGGAACTAGCTTGACAACGAAGCTAGATCCGACATTTATCATGTTGCACAATTACCATGTCATGTTTAATTTCCATTAACGGTACGCAAATTAATTGTCATGTCATTGCATTCTTTAAGTGTTTCCGTGATTGCGTAGCTTCGCTACGATACTTGTGTTTCCTGGCTCCAGAAGCGGGCCATGTGTTGGTTGATAGCCAATGCCCGAACTACTTGTTTCCGGCTAGGTGCACCCCTTCGCCAAATGCTTATGAGTCGTGAACTAGAATGCGAGCTCCTGTGCGGGGCAACCCTGGCTCATTTACTGAGCTCGTGTGCAGGGACCTTGGCTCGTTCACATGTGGGTATTGGGGGTAAGAGTTAAGCGGCCAATCAACTGGGAGTCTGCCGGATCAGCAACTGCAGTGGTAAGGCGTAAACTCTGGGTTCTGGGGTAGTGTTAAGCGGCCAATCAGCGTGAATGTCAAACCATTCAGCTGTAAGGCATAAACATCTACAAACAACTTGAAACGTGACTAGTGAAATGATTGAGGTTGTTAGTAGCTTGGCTACTCTTGACTTGTCCCGATAATTGCTCTCTTGTACTTATTGTTTCACCATGTCTTGCTTGAGCACTCATGTTATAACTGCCATGTCATGCATACTATAACTGCTAGGTTGCTAGTTGCCTTACTTTCAGTTTCCTTGCCCAAGTCTTTTAGACTTGCTGACATGTGCCCCTTTACTCTTTTGGGTGACACATGTTAGCTCCTGAGCTTGAGTACATTGTAGAGGACGAGGTGTTTGCTGACGCCGAGCCCGAGCCTGTGTTTGGCGAAGAGTACGTGGACACTGGGGACCCGTCCTAGTGTCTTCGTTGAGCTTTCCCTTTTTGTTTAGACTGATGTTTTGTTGTCGGTGCGTAGCACCTATACTTTGTTACGTTGTTCCTTTTGTTGGCCTTGTTCTGGGCCTTTAGACTCTTTCTTTTAGCCTGGTGGCTTTTTTGGATGTTGAACTTAATTTTCATGTTGGACAAATTATGAGATATGAGATTTTATTTCCGTCTCTCCTCGTGTTATTATTGTTGTTCCGTTGGTGGTTACAGGGACATGCTTATGTTTTATTGACGCTTATCGGGTTTGGGGCTTCACAGCTCCACTCTCGTGCGGACCTTTTCACGTCTCGCCTCCATTTTAGGGAAGCGGGGCGTGACACACATGAGCAGCCAGCATCACCATGCCAGAGAGAGCCTACATTGATAGTTCATGAGGAGGCATCACATTCGGAGCCAGCGCATTACATTACTGAGGCAGCACTTTGGGACGAGGGCAACTTCATTCAGATAAATCCAGAGTCTTGCCTACCTGCAGTTGAGCTTCCGCAGCCACCTCTACCTTCCACTGAGGCTGTGATTATATGGACCACACATTTTTATGCGTATCTGGATGAGATTCTTGGACGGCAGGCTGAGGACATTGATGCTTCAACATCTGAGGAGACAACGGTACCAGGCACAGATGCAGCCACTTCTGTGAGAGAACTGCGATGAGATACTCAGGGCGTGTTGCTACAGAGCTGGGTTTCACCGTCGTCACTCCCCCACCCACAGACACAGCTATTCCATATGATGAGTGGATGGATGGAGATGATTCAGATGGAGAAGACATTGATGTTATTTACCTCACAGAGCCGAAGCATGCTTTTGAGGAGGCCTTACACACGGAGCCAGAGCTTATCACCAAGGAGGTCGTGCATCGGGACGAGGACACAGCCATTCATGAGGATCCCGAGCACTACCCTCCTCCATTAAAGCTTCCACAGACACCTCGTCCTTCCACTGACGCAGAGGACTATCCCACAGAGCTTACTGCTCCCACTCAGGGAGATATTTTTACCCACTCCATTTCTGAATCATGCATTCCATTCGATATTTATTTTGATTCAGATATTTTTGACACGTCATACCTTTTGCAGCACACATACGATTATGGATCGGAGGTATGCTTGGACGTGTCACAGTTTGACGAGCCTATCGAAGAGGTCCACACCTATGATCCAGATTTACCTGAGCAGCTGAGAGAGGACACCACGGAGATAGCTATCAAGGCACAAGAGGATATTGGATTATTTCCAGAGAAGTATCGTCCACCATTATTTATTCCATATATTTCTACAGACGATCCTCTTTGGGATACTTTTATTATGAGGGTGAAATTTTTGCAGCAAACTGATGCATCCTATTCTCTGCAGGGTACAGGTGGAGTCCTTGTGGGAATGCTGGAGGATGCATTGCTGGAGTTCGTCGGAGTCCGTGGATACACGCATCTGGCAGAGCCACGGAAGGAGCAGTTGGAGCAGCTGCCTGCACCGGCAAAGATACTGGATCCGCCTTTTGCTATAGGTGATATCAATCCAGTAGTGTAGCAATAGCGTAAAATTTTATGCTTTCAATAAACACTAACCCTCTCGATAGCGAGAGGACCGTATAGATTTGTTTGAATAAATATCACCTCATATGACGGCAACAATAATCATTTACACCCCAAACCCATTATATATATTTATTGCCCTCTTCATATTTTGATGTGTCACATCCTTTTGCTCACCACCATCGAGCATTTCTTTCAAGTAAAACCTGACTTTCTTATTCATTTGACTTGATCACGCTTTGCAAAGCCGTGACATTTTTGATCGAGTCATTTGAATATGATTGTTTGGTATAAGCTTAGGGGAAGGTGCTCTCATGCATCATTGTATGTGCATGTAGTTGCATTAGGATTCCATGCCATTCATGTCATCATTTCTCATTCACCCCCCCATATTTATCGTTGTTCCTCATATTCTTCCATTATGATCACATTGAGGACAATGTGAAGTTTAAGCTTGGGGGAGTGCATTTCCATGCCATTTAGATGCATTAGTTGCATTTTTACTTTATTTTAGGATTGTTTTTAATTTTTCAAAATTTTTTGCATCATCTTTTCGAATTTACCATTTTGTTTTTCTTTTATGTGTGTTCATGCATCATATTGCGTGCTTGTTTTTTTTCTTTTCTTTCCTCTCTTTTACTTTTATTTCTTTATTTTCCTTTTCTTTTCTTTCGCTAGATGAATTTCGTATGATGATATCTCTTATTGCTTTAGCAACCATCACGATGCTAATTATTCCTTGCCATGCTACTTATAGTATTTCAGTATCCTGCTATCCTTGTGCTTGCTCATATATTCTTTTGATGATTCCTTTATATGAATGCATGATATTAGTTGAAGCTAAATGTATGGATTAGTGTTTAGTATGCTTTTGTTAGAAGTGCAACAAGATTCACGCATCAATTGTATAACAGGAGCATCTGCCTTATTGTCGTATTCACCTTCTGTTGCATGCTTGATATGAAAGTACTCGTTACCGCTTGACTTCACTTTTTATTGAGATGATTGAGAATATCCATGCTTACATATTAGTTTTAGTTGAAGTATTATTTTATTGAACCGTTCGTGCACATCTTAGAGTGAACCGAGTGTTATATTATTTATTTCTCCACATATATCTTTTTATTCTCTACATGTCACTTGAGTTCATCTCCTAAAGCTACTTATATCGCATCTATTTCCCAAAAATCCCCATTGATCACTCCATATTTTACACTTTTTTCCCGCATGTTTGCATGCCATTTAGATCGCCCAAATCATGTTTTTCACGATATATCGACGATATTGCGATGCTTTTCACGATTTGTTGTTTTTGTCGCATTTCAGGTGATTTGGGGTGATTTGGAGTGATCTCGAGATGCGCTTACTCCAGAGGGTCACCGACGACCTCCCCAAGGGGTATTTTGCTGTTGGAGAGAAGCGGAAGAAGAAAGGACATCGCAGGAGCGACGAGGAGGCCAAAACAAGCTGTTTGGGCATTTTTGGTGTCCCACTCGGCCGAGTGGAGGAGTCACTCGGCCGACCAGCGAGACACCGCTCGGCCGACTAGATCGGATACATTTCATACGTGCACTCGGCCGAGCGACGGAGACCACATTGGCCGAGTGGCAAATGCCGTCCGCCCGAGTGGCGCCCAGACGAAGCCATTCAAAAATCGCCAACTTACTGTTTTTCGTCTGCCTGAGCTTTAGAAGATCCACTCAGCCGAGTGGCAAATGCCGACCGCCCGAGTACTAGGAAGCCAGCGGCCGAGTGACGACAACTCACTCGGCCGAGCCGCCCCCGAAGTGAAGACCCCTGAAGATCAAGACTTACTGGAAATTTATAGGGTTTCTCACTCGGCCGAGCGACTTTTGTCACTCGGCCGAGTGCGACGTGCTGCCTGTAGCGAAAATTGCGGATTTCAGGCTGCGCAGGGGTATTTTGGTCACAGTTTTTGGACGATTTTGGGGGTATTTAACCCCTGTTTTTACCCTAGTTTAGAGAGTTTTTCTCTTAGATTTTTGCAGCTTTTTAGATTAACTTTTTAGCTTTATTCTTGTGATTGGAGAGGAGACAAAAGTTGATTTTTGTTGGATTATTTGAAGAACTCCATTGGTTTGTGTCTCTCTCCTCTAAAAAATTCTATTTTTATTGCTTATCTCAATATTGTGATGAATTCTCTTGTTTATTTCATTGATTATTTTTGTGTTTGCGCTATGAATTGTGAGTAGTCTCCACGTCTTGGGGCGTGGGGATGACCCCTACAAGCCCAATTTCATATTTGTGATGAATTGGTAGAAATTTTGCTAGAATTGTTATTAGGGATTAGTTTGGGAGCGATTTACTACGGATAGCTAGGAGTTCATACCGATTGGGATTTGCAAGAGATTGGATCCCAATTCGATAGGAAACCCTAGAAATCCGAATTGGGTTGGAATCGAATTTCCGTAGTATCGGTTTGCAAGAGATTGGACCGATACTAGGGTTCCCGGTTGCAATTCCGTGCCGATACCCGTTTGCAAGAGATTGGACGAGTAGGAACTATCCCAACCTAGGTCGTGGCCGAGTTTGCACGAGAGTGGGCTCGGTGCGCGATTGAACGATGATGTTGATCCTAATGCTAGCTTCCCTAGGCTAGGGTTTACAAGAGATTGGACCCGAACCTAGGATAGCTATAGACCGGCAACAGCGCGAGAGCGTGAGCTTGGTTCTACATTCAGTTGCAACTAGTTCATCCAAAATCTTATTCTAGCAATTTTGATACCGATGAACCACATTGACGAGATACGGTGAGTAGCGGGAATTCCCCCTTCCCTAGACGTTCTTTATTTGATTTGATATTTCCGTACTTTGTCTGACGATTGTGACAGGATCGCCAAAGGCAAATTTCTCTCTTCTTAAATAGCCAGGTTGATTGGAACAAGCACGGTCATTCGTCCTCCCTGTGTTCGATAACCCGCTCGCCGCTATACCGTGCGCTTGCGGTAAAACTACAACCGTTCTTTGGGTTACATTCCGGAGCGATCAAGTTTTTGGCGCCGTTGCCGGGGAAGACATTTTGACGGTGTTCGGCATCGACCACCCGGTTATTTCTTCTTTCTCTCTTTCTTTACTTTCTTCTATATCTTGTTCTAACTCTGTTCGCAGCCCTACTTGCATATTCTCCCTGTATTTTGCATAAGATCTTCACAGGGAGAATGGAGGATGCAATGTCAACAATAGAACTCAGTCGGGAAGACTATAACTCCTTCACGGACCTCCTTAAGGAGCTTGTCGATGAGGTCCACGCTACCGGAGCTTTTGCTATCAATGTCAAGGACCCCGACGAACAACTGTTTGCTAGTTTTGTGATGGACCAAGTCTCCCCGGAGGGGACTATCGGGGGCAATGTCAGAGTTGATGTGATGGACGACAGGTTATATTTCGAAGATGGTAGAACAAGTGTCGATGAGCACTATACTCTCGGAGAATCTTTCGAGCAAACCAACGTTCAGGGAGTTACACCCCATGACACTTACTCTTGCTTCTATGAGTCGTCTGATGTGTTTCTTGATTCCAGGAACGAACCGGAACAGAGTGAAGGTTCTGACGATGCTAGCACAGAATCGGAGAGCGCCTATTTCGATGCATCGTCCTCACTAAGTAGTGAGTCTGACTCTTCACAAGAGAGCGCACCACCTGAACATGAGCTAAACTCGGATGACAAGGAAGAAGCCAAACTCATGCGAGCTGGTGAAGTGGAAGGAGCAGCACCTCTTGAGGTAGAACTTAAACAATTACCTCCGAATCTAAGGTATGCCTTTTTGGGTAATAAATTAACTTTCCCGGTGATAGTGAATTCCCACCTCACGCAAGATCAGCTTGAAAAACTCCTAGACGTTCTTAGGAGCCACAAAGATGTCCTGGGCTACACTATCTCCGATCTAAAAGGGATAAGCCCTAGGCTTTGCACGCATAGGATCCATTTGGAGGATACCGACGCCACCTCCATAGAGCCTCAAAGGCGGTTAAACCCGAACATGAAGGAGGTGGTTAAAAAGGAAATCCTAAAATTGCTAGACGCCGGTATTATTTATCCTATCTCCGACAGTAGGTGGGTTAGCCCCATTCACGTCGTCCCCAAGAAAGGGGGGATGACTGTCATAAAAAATGAAAAAGGTGAGCCCATATCTACACGCACCGTCACGGGATGGCGAATGTGCATTGACTATAGGAAACTCAATAAAGCCACCCGAAAGGACCATTACCCATTGCCCTTCATTGATCAAATGCTTGAACGCCTAGCAAAACATAAATACTTTTGCTATCTAGATGGGTATTCGGGATTCTTCCAAATCCCTTTGCACGAAGACGACCAAGAAAAGACCACTTTTACTTGTCCCTACGGTACATATGCCTACCGTAGGATGCCGTTTGGTCTTTGTAATGCTCCCGCCACTTTTCAGAGGTGTATGACATCCATATTTTCCGATTACATTGAAAATATTATGGAAGTCTTTATGGATGATTTCTCGGTTTATGGAAGTGAGTTTGACTCTTGTTTGGCCAACCTTACTAAAGTCCTTAAAAGGTGCCAACAAAATAATCTCACTCTAAATTGGGAAAAGTGTCACTTCATGGTCACGGAGGGTATAGTTCTCGGGCACCTTGTCTCTTCGAGAGGAATTGAGGTAGATAAAGCAAAGATTGAGGTAATCGAGAAACTTCCTCCTCCTATTAATGTCAAGGGCATTAGAGGCTTTCTTGGCCATGCGGGGTTTTACCGCCGCTTCATCAAGGATTTCGCCTCGATTGCCCGACCACTTACTTCCTTGCTCGCTAAAGATACTCCTTTTATTTTTTCAGGGGAATGCTTGCAAGCCTTCAACACCTTGAAGGAAGCACTAGTTTCCGCGCCCATCATACAACCACCGGATTGGAGCCTTCCCTTTGAGCTAATGTGTGATGCTAGTGACCAAGCCATTGGAGCAGTATTTGGACAAAGAAAAGATAGGAAGCTTCATGCGATATACTACGCGAGCAAGACATTGGATGACGCGCAGAAAAACTACACAACTACCGAAAAATAGCTTCTAGCGGTCGTCTATTCCATTGAGAAGTTTCGCTCCTACCTCCTTGGTTCCAAGGTGATTGTCCACACCGACCATGTGGCGTTGAAGTATCTTTTGAACAAGAAGGAAGCCAAACCTCGGTTGATTAGGTGGATACTCTTGTTGCAAGAATTTGATTTGGAGATCAGAGACAAGAAAGGTACGGATAATGTCGTAGCGGATCATTTGTCTAGGCTCATTCGCGACAAGGAGGATGAGAGTTTACCTATCGATGACACATTCGTGGATGAGAGGCTATATGCCATAAGGACCGGAGAAGTACCTTGGTACGCGGACTTCGTCAACTACTTGGCTTGTGGAATTAAACCGCATGGGATGCCCACGCATCAAAAGAGGAGATTTCTGCATAAGGTCCGTAGCTATTTTTGGGAAGATCCATACCTCTTCAAGATATGCAAAGATAGTGTCATTCGGAGGTGCGTTTCTAAAGAGGAGGCAACGTCTATCATTTTGCATTGCCACGGTCTACCATGCGGAGGACATCATGCCGCCTCTAAAACAACCGCTAAGATCTTGCAGAGCGGATTCTTCTGGCCAACAATGTTTAGGGACACCCACGCTTTTGTGAAGGGGTGCGATAGATGCCAACGGACCGGGAATATCTCCAAGCGCAATGAGATGCCGATGAGACCCATCCAAGAAATTGAGCTTTTTGATTGTTGGGGAGTAGACTTCATGGGGCCATTTCCGTCGAGCAATGGTAACAAATACATCCTATTGGCCGTTGACTATGTCTCCAAATGGGTGGAAGCAATCGCCACCCCTACTAATGATGCAAGGGTCGTCTCCAAGTTCTTCAAGCAAAATATCTTCCCCTGCTTCGGAGTGCCTCGTACCTTGATAAGCGACGGGGGAAGCCACTTCATAGAGAACAAGTTTGAAGCCATGCTAAAGAAGTACGGGGTAAACCATAGAGTTGGCATGGCATATCACCCCCAGACGAGCGGCCAAGTGGAAGTCTCAAATAGAGAAATTAAGCAAATTCTTGAAAAGACGGTGGATCGATCTAGAAAGGATTGGTCAATGAAGCTAAACGATGCTCTATGGGCATATCGCACGGCCTTTCGCACTCCCATAGGCACCACACCGTTCCGACTCGTTTATGGGAAAGCTTGCCACTTACCGGTAGAGTTGGAACACCGCGCATATTGGGCCATCAAAACCTTTAATTACGATTACAAGAGTGCGGTGGTGAGGCGACTCTTGGACATCAACGAGCTTGATGAGATAAGAAGAGACGCCTACGAAAGCTCAAGAATTTATAAAGAAAGGACCAAGATTCTCCACGATGCCCGCATAACCGTCACAGACTTCAAAGTAGGAGACAAGGTCTTGCTCTATAATTCCCGGCTCCGACTATTTCCCGGTAAGTTGAGGTCACGTTGGTCCGGACCTTTCACCATTAAGAACATACAACCGGGAGGGGCCTTCGAGTTGGAAAGCAAAGACAGAGCCTCGTTCAAGGTAAATGGTCAGAGACTCAAGCATTATTCCGAGGGAGTCCCAACGGGAGAAATCAATAGAATATATCTACTTAAGGGACGGCCGGATGATCTTTCATACCTCCTTGATGAGGTAATTGAGGAGGCGATCCCTCAATCCATTGGCGCTCTATTCGATGAAGATTTCGAGGAAGGCCCGGATTTAGGCCGAGATGAGAAGATAGATGATTCCACCGACCTCTCCGCTGAAAATGATGAAGGCGACGCTGATGTCGCAAGGATACGAGAGCTCTGCAAGCTCTCGAAATTAAAGTCTCCGAAGAAAGCTCCGCCGATACGGAAATCGGCGTCACCGGTGAAGCCGTTGACCGGAGCAAATGCTAGCTTGGGGGAGCCTTCCCCCAACACTATTCGAGACGGGAGACCACCGAGGGAGAACACGCCGCCGCAACTTCCGAATCCAAGCGTTCTCCCCGGAAAGTTTGATGGGTGCATCTCATATGCACCAAACATCCCGCATTAATTGAAAATCATAGGGGGTCGAGCTCACGACCTTAAACGAGCGCTTGTCGGGAGGCAACCCGACGGTTATTGCTTTATTTTCACTTTTCTTTTATTTTTGTTTTAGAAATTTTTAGTGTTTTGAGTCGTTCGCCCAAAAATCTTGTGATAACGAGTCCTATTTTTCCTGACAGGAGAGGAAAATGAGGTACCCATCATTAGGAGGATGCACGAGGCGATGAGGAGCGCCCCAGGAAGGCGCTCGAGGCTTAGGAGGAAGATGAAATCGACTGGAGGAGGAAAGACGGAGTTTAGAGCCCAAACGAAGACAAACGGCAGAAGACAAGGCTCACTCGGCCGAGTATACTAGTCACTCGGCCGAGCACACAAGTTCGTCCGGCCGAGCCGCTCACGAATGAGGGAAGTCTGCCGTACCCAACTCTCTGTTTATTTTTCCTGATTTCAGTATAACTGCTACTCGGCCGAGTATATAGATCCACTCGGCCGAGTAAAATGGATACGCTCCTAGGGCGAGTCTTGCCGAGTAGCTTGAGCCACTCGGCCGAATGGACTACTCCACTCGGCCGAGGCTTACAAGGCCACTCGACCGAAGAGTTAGAGGGTAGGGATTTTCCATTGATCTCGCTCGGCCGAGTGACCCAGTCACTCGGCCGAGTCGTAACTTTTCCTATAAAAGGGGGCGGGGTCGGGCTCGTTTTTCGAAACGACACAAACCGCAGATCGCCCGACGCCTCAGCTCCCTTGCCCAAACCCCTCGCTCACTCACTCGATCGTCGACCCGCCGCCGCCGCTCGGCCAGCCACCACCGGCCGCGCCCCGCCGCGCCTCGCCCGAGTCGCCGCCGGCGGCCACCTCTCCGGCCACCTCCGGTAAACCCCATTTAAGCCTATTTTCTCCTCTTTTGTGTGTTTTTCGAGGATCCATGCGTTAAACGAACCCCAAACCCAAATTGATTTCTATATCTATCTATTATACCCATAATTCTCCATACGTTTTGAATAGTACCCGCTGATATCTCCATTTCATGCGCAGGTTGTTTCTGGGAGCTTAGGGGAGCCCAGGGGAGCTTCCAGGGACTGATTCGGGCTTCGTGGAGGCGTTGTCTTCGCATGCTTCCATTGCTTTGCACTCGCGGCGTGTCGTGGTATACTCTTTCCTTTATTTTAGGCACACCAGACTTTTCACGCTTTTTGGCGCGCGCTCGGGGCCCATATGCCGCCCCGGACACGACCGAGGTCGAGGAGAGCTTCCGCCAAGCAGAAGCGGTCGGATGACGCCGGCCCCTCCCACGAGTTGGAGGACTCTCCTCTGCCTTCTCCCACACACCCCGTCCACCCAGCACAACCTGCAGGCCCCGCACACCCCGCACAGCCTGCAGAGCCCACAAAGCCACTCCATGCCGCTCCACAGCCACCACCTCCGGCTCCACTTATCGGGCCGCTGGGGATCACGTTCTGGAACAACGCACACCGCGTCGCTTTCGAGCGTATCTCTCAGCGCTCGATCGTACCCTCCAGGTTTACACACCTTGCCAACCTAGGACGACTGGGGGTACTAGAGGGGATGCTCACGTTGTATGACAACGTGGGCTGGCGAGATTTCTTTCAGGTGTCGGCGGACACGTTTATCCGCCCGACACTTGAGGTACTTAGTTCGATCGCCTGGACTGACGAGGGATGCTCGTTTCGGTTCATGGACCGGGAGTGCCAGGTCACTCTCGGTATGATGAGAGCCTTCTTCTCGTGGCCCGATGTCCCCGGGGCCGACCGAGGTTACGCTCCCACCCATATCCCCCCACCTTCCTTCGACGCCGGTGCCTTCTGGGCCTGGATTACGGGTCTTCACGCTGCCTTTGACCCTAGTAGGGCCAAGGCCTCGGCCATTGTCCATCCCTGCCTCCGTATAGCTCAGCGCCTTATGGCGACGACCTTTTTGGCCAGATATGAGCCGGTTACGATGTCCACGCCAGAGCTCTACATGCTCTACGCGATGACGCAGCCCAGAGTTCTATCTAGGGATGGCGATGAGCTGGTCCCCGCCGTCGTGATTGATGTCGCGGCTTGGTTTTTGGACCGCATCATTGTATCGGTGGGCGCTCGCTCACCGATATACTGCGGCGGCCTGATCAACTTGCTCGCCCTTATGACCGGCGAGGAATTCCCTGACGACCTGCGACGAGCACCGGGCCCCACTTCTCTGTCGATTGATGTTATGGCCCGGATGAAGATGTTGCGTCCGCACGGTGAGCGACACTGGGTCTGGCTGCACGGCCCTTACGGTTTCGATTACATGATTCTTCCGAGCCCAGCTCGGACTCAGATTGCACCGGTCCATGTGGACTGGCTCCCTACGATGGATGTTCTGATCCCTGCCGCTTACGTGCTCGAGGCCGAGGAGGCCGAGGAGGCCGAGCAGGCCCACGCTGCCCACGCTGCCCCCGCGGACCCTGTTGCACCTGCCGAGCCTGCTGCCACTGTTGACCCCGTGGCCCCTCAGCTTATCCCCGATGTTTCCGCTGCTCCTGACACCTCTGTCCACACCTCTATCGGTGTCGGGAGTACCTTAGCTGAGCCCACTTCCACTGCTTCCGAGCCTGCCACCACCACCACTGGCCCTCTGTCTGCTGAGCCCGTTTCCTCTGCCCCACCCGAGCGTCCGCCGACCATTGTTGAGTGCGAAGAGCCCTCTTTTTCCACCGCTACGGAGACCGTAGTCTCCGCCTCTGTCTCCACCGCTGCTGTATTTTCCGAGAGTGTCGTGGCGTCTGTCCACACTTCTGTGTTACCGACCTCTCTGGCCGCCTCGCTGCCTCTTTTGTATTCTTCTTTCATTGCTGCTGCCTCCACTTCTCACCGTCCTACCCAGCCTCACACTGAGGCTAGGCCCACACTTGCGATCGCAGCACCTTTTGTTCCCCTACCCGCTGAGCCCGTCACCTACGCTACCAGAGTACGCCAGCCCCGCCCTGCACAGCCCAGACCGGTGCGTCCCTCTGCACCACCTCCCCCCGACACTGTACTTCAGAGCATTCATGCTCTAGAGGGGGCGGTGAGTGGCCTCAGAGGCGACCTTAGGACCCTGACCGCCACCGTCACTGCGATGGCTGGCCGCTTTGACCTGCTCCCGCACATTCACTACTGTCTTACCCAGGTCCTGGAGCGTCTCCCACGCGTACCCCCGCCCACCCAGCAGGTTCCCACCCCCACTTCCACACACACTCAGCCTGCTACCACTTCCACACCCACACCCGCTCAGCAGCCTGCCCCACCCCCACCACCACTTCCGCCTCAGGACGGAGACGGTACAGCACCACCTTCTTAGGCACCCTTGATGCCATCGATTATTTTTGCCGTTGTGCTGCCCGTTTCTGCTGGGTCCTGATGCATTTTTGTCCACCCCCCTCCCCTCACTCATTTTGGGATTCTCATTCTGATCGTATCTTTATATATCTTTTTTGGGATAGAGGGAGAGTTTTGGTGCCACACCTATATATCTGTATCACTCCTATATCTGCATGCATCATGACCACATCATATTTTTTATTTCTTCACTTTTATTTTCTTTTTTCCACACATGCATGCACCCTCACTTACCCCTCACATTACTTGTCTCTCGGTGTGCCACACTTTGCACATTGAGGACACTGTGCCATTTAGCTTGGGGGAGTGAGTTCTCACGTTCTTTTTCGATTTGCCACCTTTAATTTTAGTTTTTCACACCATTTTCCGCTTTTGCACTTATTTTCATCATTTTTCTTTTACTTTACCATGCATCACGTTTTTCTTATTTTTCTGTGTGCCGCATTGTAAATAGTTCTATTTTCCCTTTATCTTTATTTCTTTTTTCATCTCATGCTAGAGATGACTTTTCTGTGATGATGATGACGTGGAGTTAGCTTACTCTATTTGCATGCTTTATTTGTCATGTCTTAGACTTTATTTCTGATATCATATGCTATGACTTGCCTTGCATCTAGAGATAGTAACCCACACTTTTTCCACATGAAAATGGATGAAATTTTATTATTAGCTGAGTCTGAATATTCATATGTATGCTATCACAGAAAACACACCAAGATTCACGCATTGAATGCCTATATCTGGAGTACCGATTTCTTTTCCTACATCACTTCTATATGCATGAATTGTACATTTCACTTCAGGATGATTGAATGATGTTAGCTATGATAAATCTGGATTAGTTAGCTTTTTTTTGTGATCGAAACTGAGTAGATTAGATTACCCTGCTGAAGTTGTCATGCATGTCTTATAGAGTGAACCGCGAGATATATTTATTTCTTTCTCCACAAATCTTGAACATCATTTCTCTACTTTTAAAATCATTGGTGAATCTCCCCTTAGCGATTCTATTATATGGCATTTCCCCCGCTATTAATTCCTAGCTCCAAATTTTCCGAATTCAAAAACAAAAAGAGAAAATATTCTTGTATATCATTATCTCTCTTTGAGTTGGGATCGTTGTGTATATATGCTATATCAAAAAAAAAGAGAAAAAACAAAAAAAGAGAAAAAACAAAAAAAAAGAAAAAGAAAAGAGGAAAAATCCTCAATAAAAGATCCCATCTCACTTTCTTTCTTTCTTCTCTCTTTTCGTGTTCATTTTTATTACTTTTGGAGCTTTATAAAAATGGGGATATGAATATTTTTTATGCCACCATGCTTATAGATAAGCTTGGGGGAGGGAATCCATTGATGTGTGAGAGAGTGACTACTTGACGTTGCACGACAACCTAGGCTAAGTAATATTCTATACTCGGTGAGATTATTTCTAGCTTTACGAAATCCAGAAATCTAAGCCTAGCATTCATATCATGAAATCCACACTTTTCTATTCTCTCTATTCTATTGTGTGATACTCTTATACTCCTCATAAAAAGCATTCAATTGAAAAGTGTGTGATCTGCGATTTGTATACCGCTTTAAATGATTCAGACGATGTTAATTCTAAAATTATTCCGTTTTTCATGATTATATCGTTGTTCGTGGGTTTTCTATTTCTACTTGCACTATTATACTATGATATCAAAATAAAACTCTTTGACATGTATTTTTCATTCAGTGCATGCTATATGAGTAAGCGGAACCCATGTCCTGAGAAAATGATCTAGCAGCTTCCCTCTTCGCTTCTTTCTTTCTCCTTTGTTTTCATTTCGTTTTTCATTCTTCTTCGCTTTTCATTTTTCATCTTTCGCCGTTTTCGTTTTCCGAATCCACCGGGTTCGCCTTTTACTTATCTTCCTCGAGGACGAGTAAGAGGTAAGCTTGGGGGATTTTGATCACTCCTTATTTTACACTTTTTTCCCGCATGTTTGCATGCCATTTAGATCGCCCAAATCATGTTTTTCACGATATATCGACGATATTGCGATGCTTTTCACGATTTGTTGTTTTTGTCGCATTTCAGGTGATTTGGGGCGATTTGGAGTGATCTCGAGATGCGCTTACTCCAGAGGGTCACCGACGACCTCCCCAAGGGGTATTTTGCTGTTGGAGAGGAGCGGAAGAAGAAAGGACGTCGCAGGAGCGACGAGGAGGCCAAAACACGCTGTTTGGGCATTTTTGGTGTCCCACACGGCCGAGTGGAGGAGTCACTCGGCTGACCAGTGAGACACTGCTCGGCCGACCAGATCGGATACATTTCATTCGTGCACTCGGCCGAGCGACGGAGACCACATCGGCCGAGTGGCAAATGCCGTCCGCCCGAGTGGCGCCCAGACGAAGCCATTCAAAAATCGCCAACTTACTGTTTTTCGTCTGCCTGAGCTTTAGAAGATCCACTCGGCCGAGTGGCAAATGCCGACCGCCCGAGTACCAGGAAGCCAGCGACCGAGTGACGACAACTCACTCGGCCGAGCCGCCCCCGAAGTGAAGACCCCTGAAGATCAAGACTTACTGGAAATTTACAGGGTTTCTCACTCGGTCGAGCGACTTTTGTCACTCGGCCGAGTGCGACGCGCTGCCTGTAGCGAAAATTGCGGATTTCAGGCTGCGCAGGGGTATTTTGGTCACAGTTTTGGACGATTTTGGGGGGTATTTAACCCCTGTTTTTACCCTAGTTTAGAGAGTTTTTCTCTTAGATTTTTGCAGCCTTTTAGATTAACTTTTTAGCTTTATTCTTGTGATTGGAGAGGAGACAAAAGTTGATTTTTGTTGGATTATTTGAAGAACTCCATTGGTTTGTGTCTCTCTCCTCTAAAAAATTCTATTTTTATTGCTTATCTCAATATTGTGATGAATTCTCTTGTTTATTTCATTGATTATTTTTGTGTTTGCGCTATGAATTGTGAGTAGTCTCCACGTCTTGGGGCGTGGGGATGAACCCTACAAGCCCAATTTCATATTTGTGATGAATTGGTAGAAATTTTGCTAGAATTGTTATTAGGGATTAGTTTGGGAGCGATTTACTACGGATAGCTAGGAGTTCATACCGATTGGGATTTTCAAGAGATTGGATCCCAATTCGATAGGAAACCCTAGAAATCCGAATTGGGTTGGAATCGAATTTCCGTAGTCTCGGTTTGCAAGAGATTGGACCGATACTAGGGTTCCCGGTTGCAATTCCTTGCCGATACCTGTTTACAAGAGATTGGACGGGTAGGAACTATCCCAACCTAGGTCGTGGGCCGAGTTTGCATGAGAGTGGGCTCGGTGCGCGATTGAACGATGATGTTGATCCTAATGCTAGCTTCCCTAGGCTAGGGTTTGCAAGAGATTGGACACGAACCTAGGATAGCTATAGACCGGCAACAGCGCGAGAGCGTGAGCTTGGTTCTACATTCAGTTGCAACTAGTTCATCCAAACTCTTATTCTAGCAATTTTGATACCGATGAACCACATTGACGAGATACGGTGAGTAGCGGGAATTCCCCATTCCCTAGACGTTCTTTATTTGATTTGATATTTCCGTACTTTGTCTGACGATTGTGACAGGATCGCCAAAGGCAAATTTCTCTCTTCTTAAATAGCCAGGTTGATTGGAACAAGCACGTTCATTCATCCTCCCTGTGTTCGATAACCCGCTCGCCGATATACCGTGCGCTTGCGGTAAAACTACAACCGTTCTTTGGGTTACATTCCGGAGCGATCACCCACAAAAGAAAAAGTTAGCTCCAAAAAGTCCAAAAAGCCAAAAAGGAGCCAAAAATCAAAAAATACAAATCAAATAGCTCCTACAAAAATCCAAAAAAAATTGAGAAACAAAGTCCAAAAGAAAAAGAAAAATGTTTCTCTACCTCATTATTGGAGCCACAAAATACTTGGAAAAACCAAGGCAAAAATCCCATTTTCCACTATCATATTCCTTTAGATGTGATGCCTCAAGCTAAGCTTGGGGGAGGTGAATTCATTTGACCATATGAGAGAGTGCGACATTAGAGTGGAGAGGTGCACGAATGGGGAAGTTTGATAATGCTGAAATTTAGCAAAATACTTTAGTTATGGAGATTTCTTATGAATCGATGTAAATATGTGAATGTCATGTCTCTTATTCCATTCTCTATTGCATGTTTGGTGTGATTCTTATATGCTTCTGTTATAACTCTTGATTGAAAAGTGCATCGCCAACATTTGTATATTAAATTCTATGAAATGCGTGATGTGGATATGAATTGATTGTATGAATTTAGAGAGTCTCTTTTGTTGTTCTTAAAAGATTGCAAGTACCATGTTTATGTAAGATATGAAATCCTTATAGCATGTGATTTGTATTTTCCAAGTTATAATGATGCGTAGCTTATGGCTTGAGATCTGAGAGAAGAATCTAGCAACCACTTCCACCTCGTGTTCTTTCATTCATTTCATTTCCTTTGTTTTCATGTCCCGAGTTCGTCTCTTTACTTATCTTCCTCGAGGACGAGTAAGAGGCAAGCTTGGGGTATTTTGATCGGTCCATATTTTACACATTTTTTATGCATATTTTCATGCCATCTTGATTGCTCATATTGCGATTTTCATGCGTATTCGACGATATTGCGTTACTTTTAACTATTTCTTGTTTTTGTCGGATTTCAGGAAATATAGAGCAATCGGAAGCAAAAATGATCTTAAAGGACTTGCCTATGCACCGGAGCATCGCTTATGGACTTATTGAGGACCTATCAGCGATAAAAGACGAGTGGAAGAAGAAAGAACGTCGTAGGAGCGACGAGGAAGCGAAATGATGAAGATTGGGCAATTTCAGCATGCCACTCGGCCGAGTGAAGGAGTCACTCGGTCGAGCAAAGAAGCCCGCTCGGCCGGCCAGATCGGACACGTAATTACTTGAAGATTAGCGTGCACTCGACCGAGTGACGACATCCCACTCGGCCGAGTATGGAGACACCACTCGCCCGAGTGGCACACGAACGACGGCATCCAAAATAGCCGACTTACAGGAATTTTACAGTCGATCTCAGAGATCCTTTGGAGACCGACTCAGCCAAGTACCAAAAGCCCCTCGGCCGAGTGACATTTGCCGCTCGGCCGAGTGAAGCCGATGACACGCAGCGCCCAGATTTTCAGACAACCTCTCACTCTTTTGAAATCTTCTATCATTTCAGAGTTCAAAGTATTTTTCTCATATTTTTTATGGATAGTAGACTTCATGAGGATTCCAACGCCGCCAAGAACACGCCAATCGGAAGTCGGATGAAATCTGGGGAATTTCTGCAAGTCGATGCTGCAGTGCTGGAATTCGCATGTCAGTGTCACTCGGCCGAGTGACATTTTCACTCAGCCGAGTGACCAGTTTTTGCCAGTTTTTGACAGAGTGCTGTTCTCTGGAATTTCTGTAGGAATTCCCACTCGGCCGAGTGAGCTTTCCACTCGGCCGAGTCGCGACTGGCGCAGAACTTAAGTTGCGCGCAGAACTTGTTTTGGGCGCGGGCTTCAGGGGGTTTTAGGCAGTTTTGTTAGGGTTTTTTGGGGGCTATTTAAGAGGGTTGTAGCCATCATTAGAGGAGGTCCCCAACATGTTTTCTTAGGTTCCCAACATGTTTTCTTAGGGATTCTTTTGGAGGTTAGGCCATGCCCTAGGCCCCCTCTTGGATCTAAAAGCTTGTATTTTGGATTGAAGATCTTCATCAAGCTAAGTATTTTGTTCTTATTATTTGAATCTTTGTTTTTCTATTTTTTTGTATGCAAGCAATGATTTTTATTGATTCTCATATCATTATTTCTATGCTAGAGTAGATTTGTTGTTTTAGGGCATGTGGATGAACCCTATGGATCTAATTTGAGATTTGTGATGAATTAATCTCTTTGTTGCTAGAATTGCTAAAGGGGTTAGGTTGTGATCGATTTATTACGAATAGCTAGGGATTTCCATCGATTGGGGTTTGCAAGAGATTGGATTCTAATAGATGGGAAGGCCTAGATATTCGATTTAGGTTTATAATCGAGATTCTCTAGACTTGGTTTGCAAGAGATTGGACCAAAGCTAGGATTTTTATTATAAATCCATACCAATATTCGTTTGCAAGAGATTGGACGAATACGAACTATCACAACCTAGATCATAACTCGAGTTTGCACGAGAGTGGGCTCGAGGAGCGATTGAACGATGATGTCGATCCTAATGCTAGTGGCTTAGGCTAGGGTTTGCAAGAGATTGGGCCCTATCCTAGGTTGTTATAGACCGGCAATAGCGTGAGAGCGTGAGCTTGGTTCTCTATTCAGTTACGACTAGTTCACCTCAACGCAAGTCTAGTAATATTGAGATTCACTATTCACAATGATGCATGACGATCCACCTAACCCTAGACACTTTATTATATTGTATTTGAATCAATATTTGACAGATTTCTCTATCTCTGACATCGGCATCCATCACCATTGCCATTACATTATACCATAGCCATCTCCACCAATAAAACATTCGTAGTCCAACCAACCTAGGATAGATTGGAGCCAACATCACCTCCTCATGTTCGATACCCGCTCGCCACTTTGCTGTGCGCTTGCGGTAAATCTACAATCGTTCTTCGGGTGTATATCCGGGGCCGATCAAAAATCATGGGAGAAAATCACTCAAAGATATTTCAAAATTTAAGTGAAAACGTCAAACTTCGACAGCTGGTAGTCGACTCCCTAGGAGTGGTAGTCGACTCCCAGTGTGTTTAAGGAAATCTCGATTCTCAGCTGGTAGTCGACTCCCTACCTTTGGTAGTCGACTCCCTACCTTTGGTAGTCGACTCCCAGAGAAGTTTTTCCTGCGACACAACTAGTCAAATAAGTAGCTAACTCTAGGGTGTAGTGGAGTTTCACTACGGAATTACAAAACAACTAGAAAAAGCTCTCAAAATCCTTTTTGAAGATGATTTAAATGATATTCAAAAAATTGTTTGTGTGTGTGTGTGTGATTGTCAATACGATTTGGCTTTAACAATACCCTAAAAAGACACAACACACTCACTATAGACTAGGACACATCTTCGGAAGCTTGATCAATTGATGGAGTAGATGTGAGCTTCACTTGAGCTTCTTGTCCTATTTGAGCTTCATCTTTTGATATCAGCAACGTTCGTCCTTGTCTTTGAGCGTAGATTGCGCTTCTTTGAGTATGAATAAAGTTTTTCATTTGTCGCATATCTTGCACACTTAATTGTAGTGTAGTTAGTACACTAAGCTTCATTTGGTGTGCTCATCATCAAAATCACTTGGGGTGGAATTCAATTTCCATCACTCTCCCCCTTTTTGATGATGACACCCAAATGAAAAATGAAGTTGAAATATGAAAATACATGAAAGTATACTTACTCCCCCTGCTTTGATGCGGTTCTCCCCCTGCATCGAAGCCGTTAGCAAAACAGTACATAATATATTTTCATTTTTGCATTTCATATTTTTCTCCCCATTGTCATCAACAAAAAATAATTCAATGACAAAGTATTATAACATATGAATCATAATATAATTAGGAGGAGAATTCAATTTTCTATTCCTGCAAGAGAGATGTTAGTATAGGAGCAACTAATATATTGCATAATAGATAAGTTCATAGTAGCAAGCATCACATGATTAAAGTTATTACAGACCATAAGTTTTAAAGACATAGTTTTAAGAACCATTGTTTGAAAACCATTGTTTTTAAGAAAAGCTAAGGATTACAGTCGTTCTTCTTCAGTTCCTTGATCTCATCAAGGATCATGACAAGCGTGTCCTCCGTCATTTTGTTGCTGTTCACAACGAGCTCTTTGAGGTCGTCCACCTTTTTGTTAAGGTCTTCAAAGCCTTTCTCTTGTGATATCTTCAATTTCCCAATATTCTTCAACAGCATCTCTTGAAGTTCAAAGATATATGCCGGTGCTTCTTCTTCTTCTTCCTCGCTTCCTTTTTCCTCTTCTCCTTCTTCTTCAGAATCTGAAACAACAATTTTCTTACCTCTCCTGGAGGATGATGATCCTCCTTCAGCTGCAAGTTTTTCTTCGGGAACGTTCTCATCAAGATCATGATGTAGATTCATTCTTCCAAAAGCATAAACATCAAAAAATCGAGCCGGTTCTAGAATTGTGGTTTCATGATCCAAAGGCACATTATAGCTAATAAACAAGATTGTGAGATAATGTCCATGAGCTAAGGTGGATGAGGGTCTATCTGAAGAGGCTGAAGCAAGAATAGAATTCATGATGACTTTGGCCCAATTGATGCGGATGTTCCCTAACAAAGAATAGATACATTTGGCCTGCTTCTCAGATAGGATAGAATGACTTCCAGATTTTTGAGTAATATTAAAGGATAATATATTTGCCAGAATTTTTGCCGGATAGCGAAGATCGCTACATGGAAGTTTAGTCTGAAAATGCCTTCCTGGCAAATACATTCTCTCTAAAATACTTCCTTCAGTCATTTCTATTTCATCAAGCAACATGCCAGAATATGGAATGCCTAGGGCTTCTCCAAGAGATTTAACAGTAATGGCAAGTTTTGTATCAAGAACTTTGGTGATAAAACGGCTTTTAGCAAGATCGTAATCCATATTAGCATAAAATAGGTGCACAAGCCTGGGATAGCAGAGATAAGTGTTTTCAGAGGAAAATAGGTTTGGCCAAGTACTGAAATTCTAGTATGCTATCAATCCCATAGTTTACTACGTCATCAAGTTTGACAAATCTTTCATGTAGGATGGGTTTCTTAGATATTTTGAC
Source organism: Scilla litardierei (assembly GCA_030789695.1). Lineage (NCBI taxonomy): Eukaryota > Viridiplantae > Streptophyta > Magnoliopsida > Asparagales > Asparagaceae > Scilla > Scilla litardierei. The sequence continues at coordinate 34,763,713 of CM061130.1, forward strand.
GAAGTGTTTATATGTGGTGTTCTTAAACAGATAGGGTAAGATAGTTTCTTTCTCCGAAGCAGATTCAGATGAGGTTTTTCTCTTCTTGGAAAATATTCCCTTGAGAGGCATCTAGATAGATTAAAAGCAAAATAGGTTTACAATACTAGATAATCAAGTAAATCAAGAAGTAAAATGATGAAGTAAAAATCATGAAGTAAAAATTTTTTACCTTGAGTAAATTTGAGAAAGAGATGAAGTTGAAAGAGCTCCAAGCAACCCAAGCACCAAGAAAAAAATTTCAAGAGAAAGAGGGGAATGGGGTAGTCGGCAACCCTAGGGTTTCTCTTTGGGGGTTTTAACAAAAGGGTGAAGGATGGTGAAGAATAAGAGGCATTGGATCAAGGAATGAAGGGTTAGGATGGAGTTTAGCTTATTGGGTATAAGTTGCCTTTGTGGATATGAACCCATTAACTCCATAGAACCCAATAGGAGTTAGTCAAAAAACAAACCCAGAAATCCGCATACGCACTGTCGACTCCCTCATATAGGTAGTCGACTCTCTACTGGGTTGAGTCGTTTTCTCATCCCGAGGGGTTTTTGATCCATGTTTGAGTGCGTTTTCTGAGCACGAAATGTTTTAAGAGTATAACGTAAAAAGTCATATATAAAAAATATTAACATAATTAAATAAATTTAAGCATGTATATTTGCAAAGAAAAATGATTAAGTCGTAAAAGAGCGCTTTTGATGCTGATCCAGTTATCAATCATTTGGATCTTGTTTTCTCCTCTTTGTTTCTTTAGAGTACCTGAAAAAATAAATGTTTATGGCACTCTTTGGCTTTTGAGTCCGAGGAGTTAGTCTTTAGGAAGCCAACCCCAGTATGGTTTAGTTCGTTCATGAACAACATATTTATAATTTTTGTTTAAATTGTTATGAATGAGGGAGGCCTTTGGCCTCCCATCCTTCATTACACATTTATTAGGTCCCCCATTACTTAGGGTAATGGGGACCCTTGGTCTACTAGAGGCTTTTGGCCTACCCACTATGAGATAAATAAATAGAGCACCATGGCTCTTAGCTATGGTTACTCATTCTTAGCAATGAAATGATCTCTCTCTCTCTCTCTCTCTCTCTCTCTCTCTCTCTCTCCCTTGAGTTTATTTTCATCCAACACGTTATCAGCACGTGTTCTCCATTCTTGAGCAAAAATCTTCATCTAAATTCATCCCTACGCGCAAGGAATCTAACGCTGCTGCGGCGGTTCGTTGGAGCGTTGCGGCATCCTCAAAGCGTTCGGGAGCTTGGATTATTATTTCTACGGATCATCGTCGCGTTCTTCCCTAGATCATTGATCTAGAGGTAAAACCCTATAATCCTGTAGATAAAATTAGACTAAATAATTTTTACATTGTTTTAATATACAAGTAAAAAAAATTAGTCTAATAAAAGGAAAAAAAATTTAATCCCTATTACAAAGTTTTTTCTATGAAAATTTTTTCCTTTTGCCATTAAAATTCTTCGGTGGGAAGAAGAACCGGAATGAAATCCTCCCCTCCCCCCTGACGGAGGAGGGGGCCTTCCCACAACATCGCCCCCCGCTGCAGGGGTGGCCTGAGGCAGAAAGCCCCCCCCCCCCCCCCCCCCCCCCCCCCCCGCTGCAGGGGGGCGGCCTGAGGCCGATCCCCCCTGCAGCGGGGGGCCTTCCACGACGTCGCCCCCCGCTGCAGGGGGCGGCCTGAGGTCGATCCCCCCTGCAGCGGGGGGGGGGCCTTTCGCGCCGCCGCCCCCCGCTGCAGGGGGGCGGCCTGAGGCCGATCCCCCCTCGATCCCCCCTGCAGCGGGGGGGGCCTTTCGCGCCGCCGCCCCCCGCTGCAGGGGGGCGGCCTGAGGCCGATCCCCCCTACAGTGGGGGGGGCCTTCCGTGCCACCGCCCCCCGCTGCAGGGGGGCGGCCTGAGGCCGATCCCCCCTGCAGCGGGGGGTCTTCCGTGCCGCCGTCCCCCACTGCAGCTGCAAGGAAGGGGGGTCCTCCAAGCCGCCGCCACCCCCCCGAAAGGGGGGTCCTCCATGCCGCTGCCCCCTGGCTGAAAGGGGGCGGCCCGTCGTTCTCTCCTCTAATTTTTTGGGTTTGCGGGGAGGGATTTTTGCTCCGGCAATGTCCTCCCCCTCACCCTCCACCATTGGGGAGAAGATGAAGGGGTTGGACTGCTGATCTCTAACCATTTGGTTAGAGATTAGGGTTTTAACCTATAATAAAACCTTTTGGGCCACTGGAGTTAAGTCTAAGCGAATTGGGTTTCAGGCCCATCAATATAATAAAATTATACGCTAATATCTTATGTTTGGCTCGAAGCCATAATTATTGCGGCAAACAACTTTGCAGAACTGCGGAACGGGCCACAAGCGCTTATACTAAAAATAATTTTTGGCCCGAAGCCACAAAATTCTACACAAATTCGGCTTCTTCATAATTTTAAAGAAGAAATAAATTTGCAAATTGAAATTTATGAGAAAAACTTTGTAAAATCAATAATTACATTTATATGTTCCTCTATTTATTTAAACATCTCTCTTGCAAATTATTATGTATGGTTTACTAGAATTTTAAAAAATATAATCATCTCAAAGATCCTGAGACCGCTCTGCCGTTAGTTAACTAACCTAACGGTGTATGACGTTTCCACGTGGTCTACGAGATAATTATATTTTCTAGTTTACTTTTTCCATATTTTTTGTGCTTGAGATATATGCGTGGTTGTTTAATTTATGCATGTAGCATATAAACTGCGTGGATCTTTAAAATAAGTAAAAATGTGTCTTTCGGGATCGGCCATTGCATACCTATTTACATTTCCAGCACTTTTTCTTTTTTTTGAGAGAATTTGTAAGTGAGGAAATTGTATAAATAGCCAAGGCTCGGTGCAACAGCATAAGAAGACGGATGCAGAAATAGGGACCCACCCGGGGTTTCCAAAGTTGTATTTTTCATTCTCTTTTCTTTGGACTGTAATCGGACTTTGGACTGTTTATTATTTTGGGTATCTGGCCGATCCCCGCATTTTTACTTATTAATTTCTTTATGCATGGATTGTTGAATTTATTTTAATTCATGCTTATCTTTAAATTGCATAGATAAAATGGCTAAATTGGCAAGCGTAGATTTCGAGGTGCTCGATGTAGCTGATAAGAATTACTTGAGATGGTGAGTGGCCCTGAAGTTCCACTTGCGCTCTATGGCGCTCCTGCACTCCATCCTGGCCCTTGCAGTGGCCCAATCATCGGCTCCCGCAGCATCCGATGCATCTGCTAGCAAAGCCCCCGAAGCGGCCCCTTCAGCTGGCAGTACCTCTACCACTGTCTCTGACATGGATAAGGCGAAAGCCATTATCTATATCAGACGACACATAGATCGGACCCTGAAGGCCGAATACTTGACGGTAGAGGACCCTCTGGAGTTATGGACAGCGTTAGAGGCACACTACAGACATCAAATTGATGTCATACTCCCGCTTTCTAGCTATGAGTGGGAGAACCTCCGACTTCAGGACTACAAGTCCGTTGCTGAGTACAACTCAGCACTTCACAACATCACCTCACACCTAAAGTTGTGCGGTGAAGAAGTCTCGGAGCACCGCATGTTGGAAAAGACATTTACCTCGTTTCACGAGAAAGATGCTATCCTCATGCAGCAGTATCGTGAACGCAATTTCATGAAGTTCTCTGACCTGCTCTCTTGCCTCCTGAGGGCAGAGCAGAATAGAGACCTTTTACTGGCCACTCATAACCAGCGCTCGGCAGGCTTAGCTCATATTCCCAAAGCCCATAGTGTTCACCCCCCGAAGTGGAAGAACAAGAAGAGGGGCAGAAAGAACAAAGGAAATGCCCCAATGAAACCAGCCAATGCTCCTCCCCAAAGCAAGAATAACACAGGGAAGAAAAACTTCACTTGGAAGCGTAAGAACACTGATACAGTGTCAAATCCAAAGAAGACATGGGAGGACAAATGTCATCGTTGTGGCATGACTGGACATTGGTCCAGAAATTGTCGCACACCTCGCCACATCCAGGAACTGTATCAGGCGAGCCAGAAGCCTCCGCCTGAAACAAACATGGCAAATGTGGAAAATCCGATGAAGTTCACTTCCAAGGATTTCGAAAATGATGACCTGCTCGATTGAGCCTCATCTTTATCTATGCTTTTCAAAGAATAAATTGTAGCTTCATCTCTAGTATGCTTAATAAAGACGATCTTTTATTTTGAATGTATGCATTTTACATTTCCATCAATAAATTATCGTTTTTTGCTTATATAGATGATGTATGAGTGCCTAGTGGACAGTGCCTCGACGCACACTATCCTTCGCGATGAATGCTATTTCAATAGCATAAGTAAATATGACGGTCCTGTCATTACAATTTCAGGACTGTCCAAAATAATCGAAGGATCTGGTGATGCAATATTATTGCTCCCAAATAACACAAGACTAAAAATCAATAATGCACTATTTTCTCCAAGATCAAATAGAAATCTCATAAGCTTCAAGGACATCTGTTTAAACGGATATCACTTAGAAACTAGAGATGAAAATAAGGTTGAATACCTGTATGTCACTCTTCGTAAAGATGCCCAGAAGACCATCTGCGAAATATTTAAGGGACTCCCGTCGGGTCTCTACCAAACGTACATTCAACCAGTCGAAGCCAATATGACTGAGCACCAGACGTGCCAGCCAATGCCACCATTTCAACTATGGCATAACATACTTGGTCACCCTGGATCCATTCTGATGCGACGCATCTTATCTGAATCCCGCGGACATGATTTGAAGAACCAGAAGATTCTTTAGAAAGGTGAATTTCCTTGTCCCCCTTGTTTCAAGGGGAAACTAATAACGAGACCATCTCCCATAAAAGTGGGTTTAGAGTCTCCTGGCTTCCTTGAGAGGATACATGGTGACATTTGCGGGCCTATTCACCTCGCAAGTGGCCCATTTCGGTACTTCATGGTACTAATAGATGCATACACAAAATGGTCTTATGTGTGACTCTTGTCCACCCGTAACCTAGCTTTTCCAAAACTGTTGGCATAGATAATTAGGTTACATGCTCATTTCCCCGATAACCATATCAAGAAACTACGTCTTGATAATGCGGGCGAATTCACATCCCAAGTCTTCGAAGACTATTGCCAGGCAACGGGTATAGAAGTTGAACATCCAGTAGCTCATGTTCACACCCAGAATGGATTAGCAGAGTCTCTTATAAAGAGACTCTAATGGATTGCACGTCCATTGCTTATGCAATCCCAATTGCCGGTGGATGCTTGGGGGCATGCTATTCTGCATGCCGCATCTCTTATCAGGATACGCCCCTCTGGAGGCAATACATTATCCCCGATGCAACTAGCATACGGCTCAACTCCAGATATATCTCATTTGAGAATATTTGGTTGTGCGGTCTATGTTCCAATAGCACCACCTCAGAGGACCAAAATGGGTCCTCAACGTCGTCTAGGAATCTATATTGGATTTGATTCACCCTCGATTATTAGATACCTAGAACCCCTAACGGGGGACGCATTTAAGGCACGTCTTGCTGATTGTGAATTCGATGAGAAAACTTTTCCAAAGTTGGGCAAACATCCCAAGAAGCCTGAAGCTTCGGAGACCATTAATTGGGAAAATAAGTCTTTGTCCTTTTATGATCCGCGTACAAATCTGTGTGAAGATGAGATCCTGAAGATCCTTCATATCCAGAATACAGTACACCAATTGTCGGATAAATTCACGGACAGCCAGAAGATTGTCCGTTCACACGTCCCTGCTGCTAACACTCCAGCTAGGATTGACATCCCTATAAATGGATGCAATCCACCCGCAGCAGAAATGGTTGTACCTCAATTGAAAAGAGGACGGCCACCAGGTTCAAAAGATAAAGTTCCTCGAAAGAGGAAGATTCCTGGTGAAAATAAGATTATCCCTCCACAGGATACTGAGCTCAGGACAGCTACCTCTCCCCTCCTAATTTCCCCCGCAGAGGAAACATTAGGAGAAACATCATTAAACTTTGTACGTACTGGGGAGGTACTGGACCAACATAGCACAGTCGTCGATGACGATTTTGCGTTCACTATTGCCGTTCACGTCGCTGAATACGACGATGACGTCGAACCACTTTCTCTAGCGGATTGTAAACACAGAGATGATTGACCAAAGTGGGACGAGGCGATAAGAGTAGAACTCACTCTCGAAACGTAAAGTCTTTGGACCATTAGTCCAAACACCAGTAGGTGTTAGACCTGTGGGATATAAGTGGGTTTTCATTAGAAAAAGAAATGAAGAAAATCTGATCGTCCGCTACAAGGCGCGTCTTGTAGCAAAGGGTTTTTCCCAAAGACCGGGTATCGATTATGAAGATACATACTCTCCGGTAATGGACGCTAATACATTCAGATTCTTAATAAGCCTATCATCTCTGGCAAGCCTAAAAATGCAGCTCATGGATATTGTGACTGCATATCTTTATGGCGATTTAGATAAAAAGATCTATATGAAACTACCAGATGGGTTTAACTTACCCACAGAGATGAAAGAGATACCTCGGGACGTATTCTCTGTTAGACTACATAGATCCTTGTATGGACTAAAACAGTCAGGCAAAATGTGGTATAACAGACTAAGTGATTTCCTTGCACAACAAGGATTCACTAATAACAAAGTCTGCCCATGCATCTTTATCAAAAGAACGGGAAAAGGATTCGTCATCATAGCAGTTTACGTTGATGACTTAAATCTCATAGGCTCTCCAGCAGAGATTAATGAGATATCTGCAAGGCTAAAGCACACTTTTGAAATGAAAGACCTAGGCAGAACGTAGTATTGCCTTAGCTTGCAGATTGAACACCTACGAGGTGGAATCCTTCTACATCAATCCAATTATACCAAGAAGCTTTTAAATAAGTTCCAAATGGATAAATGTCATCCTTTATGTACCCCTATGGTCGTGAGATCATTAGACGTACAAAAGGACCCCTTCCGGCCTCTGGAAGAGGGGGGGAGATACTGGGTCCAGAAGTACCCTACCTAAGTGCCATTGGTGCACTTCTCTATCTGGCTAACTGCACGCGTCCCGATATAGCGTTTGCAGTCAATCTCCTAGCCAAACACAGTGCATCGCCTACAAAGCGCCACTGGAATGGAGTAAATCATCTTCTGCGATACCTCCAGGGTTCCGTAGACCTTGGACTTTACTACCAGAGAGGTGCTTTCTCCCAGTTACTTGGTTATGCCGATGCAGGCTATCTTTCAGATCCGCATACGGCAAAATCACAGACTGGTTTTGTCTTTACCTATGGAGGAACTGCTATCTCCTGGAGATCAGTAAAACAAACCACTACTGCTACATCTTCCAACCATGCAGAGCGCATCGCGATCCATGAAGCGAGCAGAGAATGTTTTTGGCTACGCTCCGTCGTCCAACACATCCTCCAATCCACTGGCCTGAAGACCGGTGATCTGGAGCCTACTTCCCTATTCGAAGACAACACCGCGTGCATTTCTCAGCTTCAGAAGGGCTACATCAAAGGCGACAGGACAAAGCACATTTCTCCCAAGTTTTTCTGGACGCACGAGCAGAAGAACGACAAGTAGATTGAAGTTCGACAGATCCAGTCATGCAACAACTTAGCTGATCTTTTTACTAAGGCGTTGCCTAAATGTACTTTTGTAAAGCTTGTAAAGAACATTGGTATGCGACAGTCAAAAGACCTGCAAGCCTGAAGCTTGTACGGATCAGGGGGAGTAACCTGTGGTTTGCACTCTTTTTCCTTAAGCTGTTGGATTTTCCCACTGGGTTTTCCACAGCTAAGGTTTTAACGAGGCAAACACACTTACTCTGGATCCAGAAGTATCCACCCCTTACCTCAGTAGCTGAGACCGAAGTGATGAATGTGTAAGGGGGAGTGTTATGAATGAGGGAGGCCTTTGGCCTCCCATCCTTCATTACACATTCATTAGGTCCCCCATTACTTAGGGTAATGGGGACCATTGGTCTACTAGAGGCTTTTGGCCTCCCCACTATGAGATAAATAAATAGAGCACCATGGCTCTTAGCCATGGTTACTCATTCTTAGCAATGAAATGATCTCTCTCTCTCTCTCTCTTGAGTTTATTTTCATCCAACATAAATGAATTTGTTGAACAAAGTTTGTAGCATACCTTTTCATTCGTTGATCAGTCAATTTCTTTGGTATCCAGATGCTCAAAAAATTATCGTTAGAATGATGCATCCTAGTATGCTAACCCGTTTCTTGGTATGATGTGAATCATAACCGAGTCCGGTTTTGCTAGATGAGGCTTTTTGATCATTTATTATAATATCTAGCTTCCCTTTTCCTTTGTTGAAATTCTCAATAATTTTCATCGTAGCGTCGTATTTTTCTTTGACAGAAACGAGAAGATTATTCAGATTCTCAACCTTTTCATTTACCAATGAAATATCTTTTTGTAGAAAATCATTCTTTTCTTTAAGGAGTCTATTTTCTTTAATGATTTCTTCATTTTCTTTAGTATCCTTTTTAATATTCCTAAGTGTTCTTCTCTGTTCTTTTATGAGCTTTTCATGCATTTTGCATATCTCCTTATATGCTCCCCTATAATCCATGTCTTCATCATCACTTGATGACGAATCATTGTCACTAGATGAATCATGATGTGAGCTTACCTTAGAGGATGTGGATTCCATGAAGCACATATGTGCTGTTTCTCTTCTTTCATCGTTATCTTCTGATGAGGATTCATCGGACGAGGAATCGTCGCTCTGGTCGAAGGCTGCGTAAGCTTCCTTCTTTGGTCGTCAAAATTTGTTTCTTCCATTGTTTTGCTTTTGATTATTGTCTCAATTCTTCCCACGATCTCTACAATCACGATTGTTTCTCTCCAATGGATAGTCTCTCTTGACGTGCCCTGGTTTATTGCAACCAAAACAAATAATACCGATAGTATGTCTTAAAGAGCGTTTTCCATACTTACTTGTGATGAACCCTTTAAAGTTCTTTGAGATGAATGCAATATGGTCTTCTTTGTCCGTGTAGTCAGAGTCTTCCTCTTGGGCTTTGAACGCGAGATTCTTCTTCTTTGGTTTTTCTTCGATCTTCTTATCTTCTTCAAGCTCAATCTCATATGCCATGAGATTTCCCATTAGTTCTTCGATGGTGAGGTCCTTTACATTATGAGCTTCTCGAATGGCAGTTGTCTTTCCCTTCCACTCGGGTCGGAGGGATCTTAGTATCTTCATTACCTGCTCATATTCAGAAAGTTTCTTTCCTAATCCTGCAAGCTCATTTGTAATATTAGTAAAACGAGTATTCACATCGGTGATACTCTCTCCTTCTTCCATTTTAGAAGATTCGAATTTTGAATGTAAAACATTTATGTAGGATTCCTTTACCTTTTCAGTTCCTTCGTGACTTACCTGAAGAGTGTGCCATATTTGGTGTGTTGTCTCACATTGGGAGACTCGATTGAACTCATTTCCTGTTACGGCGCAAAATAGTGCATTCATTGCTTTTACATTGAGATTAGCTCTCTTCTTGTCGTCGGTTGACCATTTCCCAAATTCAATGTCGGTAGGTGCGATGTACGGGACTTTAGTAACTGTCCAAGCTTCAATGTCCAATGACTCCAAGTGAGTCTTCATTCGAATCTTCCAGCTAGCATAGTTGGTTCCATTGAACAGTGGTGGTCGCATGGTATTCAGTCCTTCAGAATGGAAAAATGTTGACGCCATCACTTTTGTAGCCTTGCTCTGATACCAAGTGTTGGATCCTGTGGATGGCAAACAACACTAGAAGGGGGGTTGAATAGTGTTGTATAGAAATAAAACCTTTTCGTTCTTTATAAATCAACACAAAACGAATCATTCTAATGTTGCCTAAGAAACCAAGTAGAGTGATCTACGCTTGTTTCTTAATCAACTCAATGAATTTTCAAATCAAATCAGAGATGAAATACTTCAGGTAGTCGACTCCCAATGAACAGTAGTCGACTCCCATAGGGAATTTAAGCACAGTTCATATAGTTAAACACTTAATGAAGATATATAAAAATTTGCACAGAAGTGTAAATACAAAGCTGATCTTTGGCGATATATTATAGAAGAGTTATAATGATATTAAACAAAGAGTAATTGCAAGTTAAATGTACACAAATAGAAACACACAGAAAAGGATTTTTATCCTGGTTCCCCACAACTTTTGGGTACGTCCAGTCCCGGACCAATCCGGTACGAGATTTTCCACTATCTGCCTTGGCAAATACAAATACCTAACTCCACTCGTTAGGATTTCCAATGACCTAGTCTTGCCCAGGATTTCCAACGACAACACCTAGACTTCTCTAGGGTTCCAACAACAACACAATAAAATTGATATCCAATTCACCACAATAAATTGATGGACACCCAGATTCTAAAGCCAACAAGTAATAGACGAAATTACGTGTAGTGGCTTGATAGAATAAGATTCTAGATCACACAAAGATACGAATGAAGTCTTTGTGATCTAGATCTAATGTTTTTTTAAAATCCTTTAAATAAAAACCAAGAGAAAGTAATACGGGTTTGAAAAACAGTTAGCCAATAAAACAAGATTATGATCTTCAGAAAATAATAACAAAATTTGCAAGATCAAGAATAAAACAGAATTGGATAAAGAGAGAATGAGAGCTTAGAACTTTAGAGCGTTTGCACGAGAGAATTTGAATTCAATAGTTGTTGTATTTTTCTCAATGAAAATGATCTACTATTTATAGGAGAAATCTGAGAATTTGAAATTCAAATTACTTTGACTTTTGTCCCGAAAATCATGGGAGAAAATCACTCAAAGATATTTCAAAATTTAAGTCAAAACGTCAAACTTCGACAGCTGGTAGTCGACTCCCTAGGAGTGGTAGTCGACTCCCAGTGTGTTTCAGGAAATCTCGATTCTCAGCTGGTAGTCGACTCCCTACCTTTGGTAGTCGACTCCCAGAGGAGTTTTTCCTGCGACACAACTAGTCAAATAAGTATCTAACTCCAGGGTGTAGTGGAGTTTCACTACAGAATTACAAAACGACTAGCGAAAGCTCTCAAAATACTTTTTGAAGATGATTTAAAAGATATTCAAAAAATCGTTTGTGTGTGTGATTGTCTATACGATTTGGCTTTAATAATACCCTAAAAACACAACACACTCACTATAGACTAGGACACATCTTCAGAAGCTTGATCAATTGATGGAGTAGATGTGAGCTTCACTTGAGCTTCTTGTTCTATTTGAGCTTCATCTTTTGATCTCAGCAACGTTCGTCCTTGTCTTTGAGCGTAGATTGCGCTTCTTTGAGTATGAATAAAGTTTTTCATTTGTCGCATATCCTGCACACTTAATTGTAGTGTAGTTAGTACACTAAGCTTCATTTGGTGTGCTCATCATCAAAATCACTTGGGGTGGAATTCAATTTCCATCAGATACTAGTTTAAGGTTTATGATTTATCCATGCTTCTCCGAAAATGAGGGGTTTAATGTACTGTTGGTTGCATTTATGCTATAGTAAAACACATGTATCACTATGCAATTTCATTTCTTTGTTTTGTAGAAGTGATACTTTTATTTATATCAGCTTGCATTTACACCTGGACACTAATTAATCACCACACAAAATTGCTCAGCGCGCACAACGGGCATCAGAAATAAACGTTGTGCGCGTTGAGCAAAACTTTCTACAATTACCAAGTTTTGCTCATCGTGCACAACCGGGTTATTTAACATTACTTTGTTCGCTCGGAGAAAAACTGTATACAATTACACGTAATTACTCATCGCGAACATATACGGAAGATCATTCTCTTCAGCTTTTATGCTACTTCTTCTTAATCGTTAAGCATATTAAATTTCTTGACAATTGGCAAGATCTGCATCAACATAGAAATTATAAGATATGAGATCGGCATCAGCCGAAAGATTTCTTGAATGATAGGCATCTTCCTAATACGATCATAATTAAAAATTTGGGTTTTATGGTACAATTTGGGCTGGGACCTAATTCCGACAATGCCTATGGGCTTGTATAAGGGAATTGACCCGTTCTGTCTTAGCCCATTAGGCGTGTTGTATCAACTGCCCCCACATCGATCAGACCGTTCGGATTTTGATGGTTCGGTCCAAGGAATGTGATTCATGTGGATTTGACGGGCATGTTAGTCTAGGTAATCGCATTGAATGAAGGCCATTAGCACGAAGTTGGAATTCTCCCGCCCTTAGGAAGCGGGATTCGAAGGGCAGCCTTCTGTGAGACGTTGCCACGCATCCCCCTGTGACGGCTTGGATTCAAAGTTACCTTCCGTATAAAGCCTTTGGCCTTTTAAATTCTGCTTTCCCCATTGTTTGTTACCCTGATTTTAATCTTTTTTGCAGAGATGGCGGGTCGGGAATTCAGTCAAGACGTTCAGCAACTCAACCGTCGGTATCGAGGATCTTCAGGTGGTCGGGTGAGTTCATCTGGCCATGGACCGGATCGCACTGTGGGGGAGGAGAGTCTTGCAGCCGACCCACCTATTGGGGTGTCAATGCAGGTGGGTGTTCCTCCCCCTTCACCTTTGGTAACGGCCGAACCTTCTCCCTTCGTGGCGAATCAGATTGATGCTCCTGTTGACCTCGTCGTCGGTGAGGGGGCCGTGGCGGCTGTCGAGTAGGGTTCCCATGTGTCGACCGGGAATCAGGGGGAGAGGAAGAAACGCTCTCACTATGGGTCTGTTGCAAAAATTCTCTTCATTAAATTCTGGACTATTACATATGACTCGCTCGAGAGCAGTCTTACAAAAGTAATGATTCGTAAAATTTAGGAAGACGAGGCATCGTCGGGTGTAAAAAGGTCATTTATAGCTCTCGCCACCCGATCCATTTAGGATGTTGTTCGAACCTTGTAAGCACCTTGATCACTCCATATTTTACACCTTTTTTCTGCATATTTGCATACCGTTTTGATCGCCCATATCACGCTTATCACGATTATTCGACAATATTGCGATACTTTTCACTATTTCTTGTTTTTGTCGTATTTCAGGAAATATGGAGCGATTTGGATCGATTGTGAGATCAAGAGGATTTGCACCCACTCCGGAGTGTCAACCATGGCCCTTTTGAGGGTTATGCTGCAATGGACGAGGAGTGGAAGAAGAAAGAATGTCGTAGGAGCGACGGGGGAGCGAAAAGATGAAGATTGGGCATTTTCAGCATGCCACTCGGCCGAGTGAAGGAGTCACTCGGCCGAGCATTGAGACCCCGCTCGGCCGGTCAGATCGGACACGCAACAGAGATTTATCAGTGTGCACTCGGCCGAGCATCGCACGCCGACGCGGCCGAGTGCGGAGACTCCGTCCGCCCGAGTGGCACCCAGACGACGGCAAGCCAAAATGTCCAACTTACTGTAATCCGTCAGTCTGCCCCAGAAGCCCGACTCGGCCGAGTGACGAAAGCCGTCCGCCCGAGTACCAAATGCCCCTCGGCCGAGTGACATTTGCCACTCGACCGGGTGATGCCGAGGACATGCAGCGCCCAGATTTTCAGACAGCCTCTCACTCTTTTGAAATCTGCTATCATTCCAGCAATCAAAGTATTTTTCTCATATTTTTTATGGATAGTAGACTTCATGACGGTTCCAACGCCGCCAAGAACGCGCAAATCGGAGGTCGGATGAAATCTGGGGAATTTCTGCAAGTTGATGCTGCAGTGCTGGAATTTGCATGTCAGTGTCACTCGGCCGGGTCACATATTCCACTCGGCCGAGTGCGGCCTGGGCCCAGATTTTAAGTTGCGGTTTGGGCTGTTTTTGGGCACGAATTTGAGGGGTTTTCTAGGGTTTCTTGCTAGGGTTTTGGGGGAGTATTTAAGGGGTTTGTAGCCACCATTAGAGGGGGTTCTCCACATGTTTTCTTAGAGTTATTTTTAGAGGTTAGGCCATGCCCTAGGCCCCCTCTTGGATCAAAAAGCTTGTATTTGGATTGGAATTCTTCATCAAAGCTAAGTATTTCTATTCTTATTATTTGAATCCTTGATTGGCTATCTTTTTACATGCAAGCAATTGTTTTTATTGATTCCTATATCATTGTTGCTATGCTTGAGTAGATTTGTTGTTCTAGGGTTTGGGGATGAGCCCTATGGATCTAATTTCAGATTTGTGATGAATGAATTTCTAAATTGCTAGAATTGCTAGGAGGTTAGGTTGTGATTGATTTACTACGGATAGCTAGGGATTTCCATCGATTTGGGATTTGCAAGAGATTGGATTCTAATCGATGGGAAAGCCTAGATATTCGATTTAGGTTTACAATTGGGTTTCTCTAGATTTGGTTTGCAAGAGATTGGACCAAAGCTAGGATTTTTAATTGTAAATCTATACACATATTCGTTTGCAAGAGATTGGACGAATACGAACTATCACAACCTAGATCGTAACTCGAGTTTGCACGAGAGTGGGCTCGAGGGGCGATTGAACGATGATGTCGATCCTAATGCTAGTGGCTTAGGTTAGGGTTTGCAAGAGATTGGGCCCTAACCTAGGTTTTCTATAGACCGGCAATAGCGCGAGAGCGTGAGCTTGGTTCTCTATTCAGTTACGACTAGTTCACCTCAACGCAAGTCTAGTAATATTGAGATTCACTATTCCCAATGATGCATGACGATCCGTAGTGGGGATTCCCTAGCCCTAGACTCTTTTATTATATTATATTTGAATCGATATTTTAGCCAACTTCTTTATCACCGACACCGACATCCACCACCATTTTCATTACATCATACCATAGCCATCTCCACCAATAATACCTTCGTAGTCGAACCAACCTAGGATAGATTGGAACCAACACCACCTCCTCGTGTTCGATACCCGCTCGCCACTACGCCGTGCGCTTGCGGTAAAACTACAACCGTCGCTCCGGGACGTGTATCCGGGGCGCGATCAAGTTTTTGGCGCCGTTGCCGGGGAGGTGTTTTCCGTTGGGTGCCAATTTGTCACAATTAGGTTGATTAGATTACATTAGAAAATCAAAAAAAAACAAAAAAAAACATTGAGAGAAATTTTTTCCCGCCATATGCTATTATTATCTTTATCTCTCTTTGTACCACTGACGTCTTTTCCAGGTTGTTTACTTTGATTGATCAGGTACAGTTGTTGCAGCGATGGTGCTTCCAAAGAAAATGCGAGCGGGCTCTATACAATCCTACATATATCTCGCTGCATTCTATCAGGCTGATGGAGAATCCTTCGGGGAAGCCTTGTCTAGGTTTGAAGGAATGTTAGAAATGTTCCAGACGGAGTCAGACCACGAGTGGAATGACTCCACGCTATTTGATATCTTCACTAGAAGGCTAAAGGGACCCTCACGTGAGTTTTTGAAGAGGATGCAAGTGGGAAAGTTCAGTGATTTGCAGTTGGCAGCAGCCTTGGAGCAAATGATAGATGATGCTCGATCTACTGGTTCACTAATCGTTACGGTAAGTAAACCATACGACCAAGTATTCATCGATTTTGTTATGGCTAATGTCTCTAGTGCAGGTACTATCATAGATGGAGTGTATGCTTCACTTGAAGGTGATCATATCCACCTTTATACCATCAACACTCCACAAATAGAGACAATTGAGTTGCCAAAGGAGGACATGTACACGGACCTATTGAGAAACATTGTCGACATAGTTCGAAATTCCGGTCCATTGACAATAACGGCAGGTGATCCTTTTGAGTTTGAATTTCAAAACTTTATTACTCATTGTATCTCTTCCACAGGCACAATTGATGATGGAGTCTATGCTCTAGTTGAGGGGCACAAGACCCACTTTTATACCGCAGTCAAGATACATGAGCCCATAGAGCCACCTGCACCTACTATTGAGGAGGCCAAGCCATGCAATCGGGTGCCTCGAGCTCCAGGACAGAAACAAAGAAGGAGGCATGAAAAGGAGATGATGACGTTTACATTGCCTTCTATACCTGAGGAGCCTGAGGAGGATGTCCACGTTCAGCTTGGGGGAGAGTCAGCTTGTGCCATCGTCGCTCCCCCTTGCCACCCACATGAGCCAGAGCTTGCTTTTGAGGAGGCCTTACATGCGGAGCCAGAGCTTGTCACCGAGGAGGCCGTGCATTGGGACGAGGACACAACCATTCATGAGGATCCCAAGCATTACCCTCCTCCTTTCGAGCTACCGCAACCACCTCTACTTTCTACAGAGGCTGAGCATCCCTCAGAGGCCCACTCGTCCACTGACGCCGAGGACAATCCCGTAGAGCTTATGGCTCCCCTTCAGGGAGATCTCTTTACTCCCTCGCCCTTTATATTTGATTCCCCTCCCGTGTATGATGCTTGCTATGATTCAGATTTTGACGACTCATTGCACCTTTTGCAGGATTCATGTACATATGATCAAGAGGTACGATGGGACGTATACGAGGAGGAGAGCGAGGAGTTAGCACCCATGGACGCTATTGAATATGATCAGGAGGTGCGATGGGATAAGTCTGACGATGATGAGGAGCTGCCTGATGAGACCTACGCTTCTATGCCCAAGCTACCTGAACAACCTGAGGCGAACAATGAGGAGTTGATCGATGTGGTACACGAGAGTAGAGATTTATTTTCAGGGAAGTGTTGTCAATCGTTTTTAATTTTAAATACTTATGTTGATGACCCTCTTTGGAATACATTTATTTTGGGGAAGAATTATCCACATCAGATTGATGCGGCTTATCTCTTGCAGGGTACAGGTGGAGTCCTTGGAGAGGTGCTGGGAGCCGCATTGCTGGAGTCTGATGGAGTCCGTGGACATGTGCGCCTGGCAGAGCCACGGAAAGAGCAGTTGGAGCAGTTGCCTGCACCGGCAAAGATACTGGATCCGCCTTTTGCTATAGGTGATATCAATCCAGTAGTGTAGAAATTTTTATGCTTTGAATAAACACGAATTCTCTCGACAGCGAGAGGACCGTATAGATTTGTTTGAATAAATATCACCTCATATGACGGCTACAAAAGTCTTTTTCACCCCAAACCCATTATATATATTAATTCCCCTCTCTATATTTTGATACGCCACATCCTTTTGCTCACCACCATTGAGCATTTCTTTCAAGTGAATACTCACTTTCTTATTCATTTGACTTGATCACGCTTTGCAAAGCCATGACATTTTTGATTGAGTCATTTAAAAAGGATTGTTTGGTATAAGCTTGGGGGAAGGCGCTCTCATGCATCATTGTATGTGCATGTAGTTGCATTAGGATTTCATGTCATTCATAACATCATTTTTCATTCACCCCCTTATTATTATCGTTGTTCCTCATATTCTTTCATTATGATCACATTGAGGACAATGTGAAGTTTAAGCTTGGGGGAGTGCATTTCCATGCCATTTAGATGCATTAGTTGCATTTTTACTTTATTTTAGGGTTTTTAAAATTTTTCAAAATTTTGCATCATCTTTTTTTTTTGAATTTTCCATCTTATTTTCCTTTTGTGTGTGTTCATGCATCATGTTGTGTGCTTGTTTTTCTTTTATTTCCTCTCTTTTATTTTTTATTTCTTTATTTCCCTTTTTCTTCTTCCGCTAGATGAATCTCGTATGATGATATCTCTTATTGCTTTAGCAACCATCACGATGCTTATTATTCCTTGCCATGCTATTTAGAGTATTTCAGAGTCTTGCTATTCACATGTGCTTGCAAATCTATTTCTCTTGATGATTCCTCTACATGAATGCATGATATTAATTGAAGCTGAATTATGGATTAGTGTTTAGTATGCTTTTGTTGGAAATGCACCAAGATTCACGCATCATTAGTATATCTGAAGCATCAGTTTTATTGTCTTATTCACCTCCTGTTGCATGCTTGATATGATTATGCGCTTTACCGCTTGACTTCACTCTTTATTGAGATGATTGAGAATATCCATGCTTACATATGAGTTTTAGTTGAAGTATTATTTTATTGAACCGTTCGTGCACATCTTAGAGTGAACCGAGTGTTACATTATTTCTTTCTCCACATATATCTTTTTATTCTCTACATGTCACTTGAGTTTACCTCCTAAAGCTACTTATATCGCATCTATTTCCCAAAAATCCACACAAAAGAAAAAGTTAGCTCCAAAAAGTCCAAAAAGCCAAAAAGGAGCCAAAAGCCAAAAATACAAATCATATAGCTCCTACAAAAATCCAAAAAGAAAAGTGAGAAACAAAAAAAGATCAAAAAGAAAAAAAAAGAAGAAAAAAAAAATTTGTTTCTCTATCTCATTATTGGAGCCACAAAATACTTGGGAAAACCAAGGCAAAAATCCCATTTTCCACTATCATATTCCTTTAGATGCGATGCCTCAAGCTAAGCTTGGGGGGGTTGAATTCATTTGACCATATGAGTAAGTACGACATTAGAGTGGAGAGGTGCACGAATGGGGAAGTTTGATAATGCTGAAACTTAGCAAAATACCTAAGTTATGGAGATTTCTTATGAATTGAAATAAATATGTGAATGCCATGACTCTTATTCTATTCTCTATTGCATGCTTGGTGTGTATCTTATATGCTTCATTTATAACTTTTGATTGAAAAGTGCATTGCCAACATTTGTATATTAAGTTCTATGAAATGTATGATGTGGATATGAATTGATTGTATGAATTTAGAGAGTCCCTCTTATTGCTCTTAAAAGCTTGCAAGTACCATGTCTAAGTAAGATTTGAAATCCTTATAGCATGTGATTCGTATTTTCCAAGTTATCGTGATGTGTAGCTTATGGCTTGAGATCTGAGAGAATAATCTAGCAACCGCTTCCACCTCGTGTTCTTTCTTTTTCTTTCGTTTCATTTTCTTTATTTTCATCTCCCGAGTTTGTCTCTCTACTTATCTTCCTCGAGGACGAGTAAGAGGTAAGCTTGGGGGATTTTGATCACTCCATATTTTACACCTTTTTTCTGCATATTTGCATACCGTTTTGATCGCCCATATCACGCTTATCACGATTATTCGACAATATTGCGATACTTTTCACTATTTCTTGTTTTTGTCGTATTTCAGGAAATATGGAGCGATTTGGATCGATTGTGAGATCAAGAGGATTTGCACCCACTCCGGAGTGTCAACCATGGCCCTTTTGAGGGTTATGCTGCAATGGACGAGGAGTGGAAGAAGAAAGAATGTCGTAGGAGCGACGGGGGAGCGAAAAGATGAAGATTGGGCATTTTCAGCATGCCACTCGGCCGAGTGAAGGAGTCACTCGGCCGAGCATTGAGACCCCGCTCGGCCGGTCAGATCGGACACGCAACAGAGATTTATCAGCGTGCACTCGGCCGAGCATCGCACGCCGACGCGGCCGAGTGCGGAGACTCCGTCCGCCCGAGTGGCACCCAGACGACGGCAAGCCAAAATGTCCAACTTACTGTAATCCGTCAGTCTGCCCCAGAAGCCCGACTCGGCCGAGTGACGAAAGCCGTCCGCCCGAGTACCAAATGCCCCTCGGCCGAGTGACATTTGCCACTCGACCGGGTGATGCCGAGGACATGCAGCGCCCAGATTTTCAGACAGCCTCTCACTCTTTTGAAATCTGCTATCATTCCAGCAATCAAAGTATTTTTCTCATATTTTTTATGGATAGTAGACTTCATGACGGTTCCAACGCCGCCAAGAACGCGCAAATCGGAGGTCGGATGAAATCTGGGGAATTTCTGCAAGTTGATGCTGCAGTGCTGGAATTTGCATGTCAGTGTCACTCGGCCGGGTCACATATTCCACTCGGCCGAGTGCGGCCTGGGCCCAGATTTTAAGTTGCGGTTTGGGCTGTTTTTGGGCACGAATTTGAGGGGTTTTCTAGGGTTTCTTGCTAGGGTTTTGGGGGAGTATTTAAGGGGTTTGTAGCCACCATTAGAGGGGGTTCTCCACATGTTTTCTTAGAGTTATTTTTAGAGGTTAGGCCATGCCCTAGGCCCCCTCTTGGATCAAAAAGCTTGTATTTGGATTGGAATTCTTCATCAAAGCTAAGTATTTCTATTCTTATTATTTGAATCCTTGATTGGCTATCTTTTTACATGCAAGCAATTGTTTTTATTGATTCCTATATCATTGTTGCTATGCTTGAGTAGATTTGTTGTTCTAGGGTTTGGGGATGAGCCCTATGGATCTAATTTCAGATTTGTGATGAATGAATTTCTAAATTGCTAGAATTGCTAGGAGGTTAGGTTGTGATTGATTTACTACGGATAGCTAGGGATTTCCATCGATTTGGGATTTGCAAGAGATTGGATTCTAATCGATGGGAAAGCCTAGATATTCGATTTAGGTTTACAATTGGGTTTCTCTAGATTTGGTTTGCAAGAGATTGGACCAAAGCTAGGATTTTTAATTGTAAATCTATACACATATTCGTTTGCAAGAGATTGGACGAATACGAACTATCACAACCTAGATCGTAACTCGAGTTTGCACGAGAGTGGGCTCGAGGGGCGATTGAACGATGATGTCGATCCTAATGCTAGTGGCTTAGGTTAGGGTTTGCAAGAGATTGGGCCCTAACCTAGGTTTTCTATAGACCGGCAATAGCGCGAGAGCGTGAGCTTGGTTCTCTATTCAGTTACGACTAGTTCACCTCAACGCAAGTCTAGTAATATTGAGATTCACTATTCCCAATGATGCATGACGATCCGTAGTGGGGATTCCCTAGCCCTAGACTCTTTTATTATATTATATTTGAATCGATATTTTAGCCAACTTCTTTATCACCGACACCGACATCCACCACCATTTTCATTACATCATACCATAGCCATCTCCACCAATAATACCTTCGTAGTCGAACCAACCTAGGATAGATTGGAACCAACACCACCTCCTCGTGTTCGATACCCGCTCGCCACTACGCCGTGCGCTTGCGGTAAAACTACAACCGTCGCTCCGGGACGTGTATCCGGGGCGCGATCACACCTACCTCTTTCGCCTTCTCGAGAAGCTTGACATGAAGGTCAGTAACCTCCTTCCTCGATGGCTCAAGCTCAGCACAGAGTTGAGATTGTTCTCTTACCCACAGAGCTTCCACCTGCTTCTTGGTGATTGACACGAAGGCATAGCTGGATTTTGCCTCTGCGGCTGCCCAATCTGACGTGGCCTTGGCGGACATGGTCATCCCCAAGTCCTCCTCCAGCTTCCTCACCTGAGCTCTGAGCTCAGAAGCCTGGTTCTCGGCAGCCGCCAGCCGGCGCTGCCCCTCGATCAGGTCGAGGGCCCTGCGACGCAGGCATGCACCAAAAATGGTCACCTGCAGAGAGTGACAATCACCAAAACCAGAAGGGGAATCAAAGAAGGAAGCCCCAGTGCAACGAACCTGAAGGCCACTACGGAAGAAACAGTTGACCATCGTCTCAAGATCGACCCCATGCAGGAAGTCGAAATCTCTTGGTAGAGTGATATTCTCCGCCAGATGAGCCCCCGTCCCAAACTCCAGGAGGGCCGATTCGTCCCTCCCCACGACGAACGGGATCCGATATTGCTCCCCCTGAATCTCCATAGGATGGCCAGCCGAAATGCGGTTTGATAGCTGAAGGTGGCTGAACTCTGGAGAAATGGGCCAACGGAACGGACCGGAGGAACAATTTCCTTGTATGGCCACCCGTCGTGAGGCAGGATGGCGAAAGATTCAGTCCCACCTCAAGGATCAGAAGGAGAAACCTTCAAAGCCCCTACAGCTTGACTTGAGGAGCCTCCAGCCTCCCCCAAGTCCAGAAGAAAGTGCTTCTCTTCCTCCTCTTCCTCCTCTTCCTCCTCAGACCTCTTCCTCTTTCGACCTTCTTCAGAGGCCCGCTCCAGCTCTGAAGTCAAATCTCTAGATGCTCTGCCTGCCATTTTTGATTGCTGGAAGCAAGGAGAAGAAGATGAGATTTCCTCAAGTTACCAAGAGATAGGAGCACAAAAGACCTTGGCTTTATAACCCCAGTTTCTTATACGCGAAGGAATTCCACTGGTTCAGTACCCAATGATCGACACGTGTCGGAAACTCGCCAAAAGCAACGGTTGAGATCAACTGAAGGCGAGAAGTTTTGGCGGCATGAATCAAATCAGCTGCTCCAAATTACCAGGTTTTGCTCAGCATGCACAACGGGCAAAAGTTGTAACCGTTGTGTGCACAGAGCAAAAATGTATACAATTACCGATAATTACTCATCACGCACAGCTACATGCCTCATTCTCTTCATTCTCTTCAGCTCTTCTGTTTCTTATTCTTACTCCTTAAGCACATTAATTTTCTTGACAATTGTCAGGATCTGCAGCAACAGAGAAATTATAAGATATGAGATCTGTAGCAGCAGATATAGGTCTCGAATGATAGGCATCATCCTTATATGCTTATAATCAAGACTTTGTGTTTTAAGATTCAATTTGGACCCCCAGCCCTATGAATTCAATGCCACAATGGCTGTAATTTGGAATAAAATATAGGTGGATGTCGTTTTCAGATAACCATTTTTAAAGAGAACCAGTTTAGTTTCATAACATTTATATTGATATCTCCATGATAGATGCATGTAGTATATTTCTTCCAAGCAATACAAAATTGTTGCCTATAGTACTAAAAATGTCGGCCTTCATATCAAAGCCTTGTTAAGTCATCGGGTGAAGATTTTTCCTGCAGAAAATATGGAGCAATGATGTTAAAATAATTAATACTAGTATATAAAATAGTAAACGTTTGAGAAAATATACCTTCTTTCTACCAGATGTACTCATACAACAAGTTCTCATGTCATGACCCTTTTCTGCACAAACACTACAAGTCATTGTTCTTGCTTGACTTTGTTCTTATGAGACTTGTATTCCAGACGAAATCTGACGCCACTCGTGGTTGGCCTTTAGTTCTTGCTTTTGCAGGATCATGCATAATGACATCATTTACTCTCACTTCTTGTTTGATAGGTGCATTGGACCCCACCTAAGTGCTTGGATCTTCAGAAGCAGTTTGCGCTTTATCATTCATATTATGTTGGTCCAAAAAACTGTTTGCCCACCCAAAGACGTCATCAAACAGAAGGGGATCTCTTGTAACCGCCTCCATGACTTTATCGAATGATGAACGAATTCTCCAGGTTTGAAGTGGAGTAATTTGATTTGGACGCACTCCGTGTACCGTGCTAGTCGAAGAGGCCCCAAAACTCATGATGATATGTCTTGCATTTAGAGTCCACCTTGGTAAAAATATATCTCTCAGGGATGGCTTGCGTATCAAACTTTTGCTTCATGATATATAAAATTTGCGATCATATCAAAACTTCAGTCTCAGCCCTTGCACACATACACCTGAACATTCCCGTAGATATGTAGCATTGAACATTATGCAAGTAGCTCTTTCCATCAATCTGCATAGTTACTTTATTTGTGGTCGTATCCCCATCCATGCTCACCCTTTCATGCCGATAGTATAAAGTATTTTTGAACCGAATTTGAAAAATGGAAAATATGTTTCTAGTATATACCTTTGCGGCATGGACCTCTACCTCATGCATGCCGCTAAATTCTGGTTTGTTCCTCATACAAAAAGTATCTTCTCTCTCCTCTTTGTCTCGCTGAAATGTTACCGCTTTATCATATTGATCAATGAAATCGTATAATGGAGTCATACATTTTACGTATCCATCAAAATACGCGTTCATGCTTTCATTCCTTTGGCTGGACGCCATGCCTACACACAAAACAAGAAATGAATACCAAATGATTAGTTAATTTTGATCATATATTTTTACAACAATCTCTATCGTATTAACATTTTCGTACCTGCAAAAAAGTATCCAGTAGGTACGCCTTAATCCAATGTTGTGCTTTCTCATGCATCGTATGTAACCACTTCCAGGCTTTCATTTCATTTTTTTATTTTTCTGTTAATGGCTCCAGAAATTCCTTTTGGTACGTCTCCTTTAAGATGCCCCAACAATTCTCAGCTTCTTCAACATTTTGACTATTCTTACACCAATTTGCATAGTCTTCATCAAATTCAGGGTTATAAGAAGACCGCAATGAACGTAGATGCTCATCTTCATGCAGATTGCTATGCCATATGCAATACATGTGCTTTGTATTTGGATAAACTCTTTTGCTTGCATTGTATATTGTCAGGTCTTGATCAGTGATGATAGCTCCTGGTGCTTTATCCTACATATATGTTAACCACTGTCCAAATAACCACACAAAGGATTCTTCCTTCTCATCAACAAGAAGAGCACATCCAAATAAAATAGACTGTTAATGATGATTGACACCTGTAACAGGTGAAAAAGGCAACATGAATCTATTTATATTATAAGTGACATCAAATACAACAACATCTCCAAACTGGTTGTATGATGTCCTCGCCCTTCCATCAGCCCAAAATATACTCCTACATACATTATATTCATCATGCTCAATAGCATAATAGAACTGACAGTCTGTAGCTTGCCTTTTAATAAATTATTCTATTACTCTAATGCATTCCTTCCCAATATTGTTCTTTCTTGCTACTCTCCCATGATCAATGCATTGTTACGTAGTAATATTAACATTACTACTACTCGTGGCATTTAGAATCTTTGCAATCTTTGTAGGTCCTACTCCACAGCCACACATCTGTTCAACTAAATTCCTACATGTTCCGTCCATATGCGATCTTTTATGTGACCGTAACATCTGGATCTTCGTTGTTCTTTATATCAACTCATGATTATGATCATCATCAAAGATATTTATGCGCCATACTCCATCGGCGATTTTATGAACTGTCATTCGAGCCATATAGCCTTCTCTCTCAATTTTTTCCTTCGATTAACTTCCCTTCCTATCTCCCTCTTATCTTTTAAGCTTTTATACCATTCTTTGTTGCACGTATACTTCCTCCTCGTGGTACTGCCATCTTTTCCCTTTCCCGTGGATCCCTTTCGGGTTGCAAAACCTTTTATTGCTGCATATGTATTATAAAATTGATATGCATCTTCTTTTGTTTGAAATTTCATTCCAATATGTGGGCTACCTTTTTCATTATCACTATGCCTATCCACTTCATATACGTTGTTTGAACTGTCATTTTCAGCTTAATCTCATTTGGCGTCGCATGATCATGCACACAAGGTTCACTCTCTTCGATTTTCATTTTCTACATTAGAAACAAATAAAAATATCAGTAATATTGACACAAAATGACTACTATATATGTCTATCCAAGTAGCAGTAGATTATACATCATCTTGTTAGTTGAATCCACACTACTATTAAAATTTGCGTATAATAGCTAGTCTTTTTCAATTTGATCTAATTGTTACCATCATATTTGATGAAAAGATCAAATACATCAGAAAATCAAACATATCACCCGTTTTGTGCGGTGAGCAATATTATGTATGCCATTCGCTCTATGTTGTTGTGCTATATGAGCGGCTTCGGTAAGTTTTGATGGACATCTCATATTTCTCAAGGCGCACAACGGGCTAAATTTTTGAATCATTTTGCGCAGAGAGTAATTTTCATCGCAGCACTTTGCTAGGTTGGAAATTACTCACCGTGCAAACCGATTAAAAAATTTAGCCCGTTGTGCATGGAGAGTAATTTCCAGCGCTAATTGTCCAGAAATTACTCACCGCGCAAACCCCTTCAAAAATTTATCTAGTTGTGCGTGTTGAGCAATATGAGATATCCATAAAATTGGGATGACCATCCTTACCTCGTGGAGGAGAGTATAAGGGGAATCAACGTATGATCCATGTTAAGTTCGTGCGTGATTGACATAAGTACGTAGAGTAAATTAGGGATGACCATCCTTACCTCGATGGAGGAGAGTATGAGGAGAATCAACGAGCGTGTGATGGCAGGGATTTGGGGGCAATCTCAGGCATGGGCTATTGAAATCGAAGACCTAGCGCAAAACTGGAGATCTACTCCAGTTTCTGCGTTTTGCGCAGAGTGAGCAAAAGAAGTGGCAGCGATTGTATTTTAGTACAAAAGGGCGTAAAGGTAATTTAGTACAAAGGCGCTTTGAAAAGGTCTTAAAGGGTGCGATGGTAATTGCACCAAAGGGTAAGATATTACCATGATTGCGGATCGAATCGGACGGTAAGGAGGGGTCGAGCACAGGAATCCCACCTGAGGTTGAGCGCAGGCGCATTTACACACACACACACACACACACACACACACACACACACACACACACACATATTGTAATGCCTGTATGCGTAAATGACTATTTGCGTGTGTGCGTATAGTAATTTGGTTGTGTGTATAGTAATTTTGTAGTGTGTATAGTCATTTCCTACACGTTTGGCTATAAGGTGACTATGATATGCTTTGGATATATAAGTGAATGTGTATGGTTGGATAGTGAACTGATATTATTGTTAGTATGCTATTACTATTTATTAGCGTGCTTAGCGTTTTTCGGTGGTAGGTGTGTATAGTAAAATGGTATGTTCATGATAATAGGTGATGCTGAGATTATGAATGAATGATATAAATTATTGACGTTTGGTTGTTATTTTTGGTGATGTTGTTATTATTATTGATATTAGTATGTTTAGTATTGGTGATGTTGATTAATATTATCATTACTATTGTTAGGGCCTTACTTAATTTTGGTAGCTAGAGTTGGGTTTGGGTTAATGGTAGTTAATGTTGATTATTGCTAGAGAATGAGAATGATGGCAAACTTGGAAATAGAGAGGTCCATATTATTTAATTCCAATTTCTACAAACTTCTCCCAAATTCCTTAATTATTCTTTTTATTTCCCTTCTCTCCCAAAAACAACCTACCGAAATTTCCTCCCATTCCCATTTATGGCTGCAACCTGCCCCCCCCCCCCCCCCCCCCCCCCCCCGGGCGTCTTGCTGCGTTTTTTGCCAGGCCGAAAAATTCCCAAGCAAAAGAAAAAAACGGGGGAGAAGAGAATGGAGGGAAGAAAGAAGAGGAAGAAGAGAAAAAGTAAAGCCTAGCCCATCCTCTCCTTCTACCCTTCAACTCCCCCAATTTCTCTCAACTCTATGGCCAAAAACCTTCCCCCAAACCCCAAATCAGACCTGGGCCGAAAATTCTGTGCCTGGTTTCTTTATTTTTCAATCTCAAACCCTATATCTCATTCTTCTTTAGAACCTTGGTGATTAGCTTGTAGTTGTAGGAGTTTGGGATCAAGAGGAGTTAAGGTTTGGAGCTTGAAGAGGGTGATCCATGGGGGAATTTCGAAATTAGGGCTTGAGCTTGAAATCAATGGGGGATTTCATCTAATTGGAAGACGTAGGAGTCCAATCTCAACTCCCATGTTTATTTCATTTCATTTTGATGAGAAAAGTTTGCATTTTTTGGGTTGTTGTAGAAATTCCTTGACATGAGGCGTTGAGCTTGATTTTATGTGTAGTATAGAGTAATATGATGCCATGAATTGTTTGGTGATGCCTATATGTGATTTATATTACCAATTTTGCAAAATTGCTCTTATTAAGCGTAATTGCACCCTTAATTGTGAAATAAATGTTGATTTGGGGATAGTGGAATGGTTATGGTTTAAATTAGCAAACAAGATGTAATTTTTAATTAAGAATTAACTTAAAGCTAGTACCTTTATTAAGCATCATGGCACATTTAAGCCATAGGTGGAACCTCTTATTGGACAACATGTTATGTTTTAGTTGAATTAAGTTGAATTGTTCTTTAAGTTCAATTTTCATAAATTAAGTTGGATTGCTCTCATTTTGGCATTGCTCTCAAATGTTGAAATGTTAGGATGTTGGAAATTTATTAGGAAATGTTGGAAGTTGGAAGTTTGTATGAAATGTTGGGATGCTAGAAGTTATTATGAAATGTTGGAAGTTTAACATTCAAGTTACCTTGTATGAAATTGCTCCCTTTATGAAATTGTTCTCATTTTGGTTTCATTGATTAAATGAAATAGTTCTCATTTTGTTATATTGATTAAATGCATATTCCTTGTAGGAAAAATGTGAATTATGTTATATTACATTGAGTTGTGCAATACGATGCTATGATATGGAGCATGATGCCATATAATGTCTTGTTTCAATAACAAGTGAATGTGCTCCCATTTTGCCTTCATTGATTTTGTTGGAAGCTATAATTGCTCTCTTTTTGTGAAATTGCGCTCATTTTGGGTTGTTGTAAATTATGTATTCAATTTAATTTGTATGAAATAAGAAATATGTGAAAATGAAATGAGTTGGGAAATTGGAAATGTGATGTTGGAAACATGCGGAATATGGAATTGGTGACATGGTCATTTTAGAACACGAAGGATGGAGTGGATGTGCATGGACAAAGTTGCCACGGTAGGAGGTGGGTGACGTTGCCATGGGTAACCTCTTGATACCATTAGGTGGGTCTACGTGATAACGGAGTAGGTGCAAGATACACTTGCACGCCGGCTCATTCATGGGATCCCATTGCATTGCATTGCATCGCATTTCTTGTGTTTTATACGCATCATGGCATCATTGAGCATTACGTGTGATTTGTGGAAATATGCATATGCTTGTTATCTTATGAGTATGAATGTTGCCATGAATGCATTGGGTGTTGCAATGGTTGTATATTGGAAAGTGGGGTTTTGAGGGTTGTTAGTAGTTGAACTTGAATTGATGTTGTGTTCCCCCGAGAAAAATGATATTATTCTTGTTGTTGTTGGCATTATTATTGCTCTTATTGTAGATGTTGTGTTAATGAGATTAAGGTCGTGTGTTCCTCATTTCCATGAGGAGGAAAGGTTGATAATTATTCCGGCCATGTGTTTTGTAGGGTATTTGTGAGACCTTAATAATAGTATGGGAGGAGAGATGAACAAGAGAGTGAAATACCCCAAATTGTCCAAATGGTTCGGCTTTGTTAGTACATGTAAGTATGTAGCTCACTTGTGATTGGTATAGGATTCTCAACTAGTGCAATGTATGGTAATATGGGTGGTTGATTTAGTTGTAGCATTAGCTTATAGCAAAGTTGAGGTTTTTAGAAGACTCCCTACTGAAAGTAAACACTTTTTCCTTAACACCACGCCATAATTGTGCTAAAAATGGTATTTCCTATGGTTTAATTTGTTAGAATTAGAATCCTTGAGAGTATCTTGATACATCCCCAAGTAACTTGATTAAAGCTAGTTGCTGAAGGTTAGTTTGGTGTCATTTCATAAAATGGCAATCGTTACGTTAAGTGGGTTGCCAACTAATCTTTGACCCACAGTGACGTCCTATTGAACTTGGAGCATGATGTATTCTCTAGTCTTGGATTTTCATTGTGTTGTCTTTCTTAGACTATGCTAGTCCTTGATTTTAGTGCATGCTAGTCCTATCTTCCTTTATGTCACTTCTCCTATGATTCTTTGAGCCAGATTATATTTTTATGATTATAGCATGTTTCTCTTTTAAATATTACTCATGTTGTAATTGGAAATATTGATAAATACAAGAGAAACGCTGCTGAAATTTTTGTAAGCATTTCCATAGCATCCTAAGAATTAGAAACTTCAGTTAGGAATACTAAACAAAGGCCACGTGCTATCTCCCTTAAACTTCCATGTTTAAATGAAAACCCATTTGAAAATTAGTATAAAAGAAAAGTTAGTAAGAGGGTTTTGATAACTTTCAAGTTGGAAACTTTAGAGAGTGTAGGAACCTTAATTATCATCACCTACAAGTTCCTACACGCTCCCTTTATGCAAACTTTGATTTGTATATCAATTTGGTTCCATTTCAATAGAAAGGTGTGTTTTTCCTTAGTAAAGGAGTTTTGGTGAACATTCAGATTTAAATAAGAATTGTGGTTTTCCTACAACTATTGGTAAATGTACTTGGGATGATGTTGTAATGCTAGGTTTCAGTTGCTTGATATTGCAGTTCACTTCTTTATCTGTAGCACTCACTTGTTTTGCAGGCTTTCCTCTTGCCACAGGTATGTGTTTTGTTATTGATGCCATTTACATTTTCATATGAACTTGCCATGATATGCCATGAGTTAGTTTCCAGCTTATTGCTTAGTGCATTGCATCCTTGTGCACCATGTGAGTTGGGTTTGGACATCCTACTGGGTCACGCTGTGCCGTGTTCCCGTTGATATTTTCATGTGTTGGTTCGTGGAGTTGGAGGCCCACTAGTCAAGTTGGTTGGAGTTGGATGGAGTTAAGAGTGGTGCGAGTGTGTGAGAGGTCTGAAGGTGTGTGTTTTGTACTTGGCGAGATGTGAGCTGTTACGTTGTATATGCGATTTGTATGGAGTAGTTGTATAAACAATTTGTGTATATATATCAGGGTTTGGATTGTTGTCTCTCTTGTGTTTCTGTGATATCTAGAATGCTACATGTACTATCCCAGCAGTGTGCAGTGAATCTGCTCGAGTTTTAAAATTTTGTATTTCTCTTCATAGCACCCACCTCTTCGGGGATACCTGATACAGATTCGTACTTATCGGGTATCCCGGGGAGCGGGGCGTTACATTTTGTTGGCCCATGCAGGTCTCGAACCTGCGGCTGTGTAAGGGTAGTGTGTGTAGTTTCTGAGGGAGTTTAGACCTAAGGTGGGTAGCGTCCAGCCTTAGGATAGGGCCAGATAGCAGGAACTTAAGGTAAGCACCCTGAGGTTTGATATTTAAGAGATGATTTTGTAGGAATGTATGTACATATTATATGTGTAGATATGTATGCATGTACATCTATGGTTCTATGAGCATTGAATATGGCTTGTCGAGTATATTGAGATGATATACTCATGTGCATATGACTATGATATATGTACGAATGATTATATGGCTATGTGATTGTATTTAAAGTGCATGTGTTACTAAGTGATTGACATCTGAGTAGCGTGTAAGTTAAGTTATATACTTGACTGAGGTGCAGGTAGAGTATGGATGTACTGTGTTGTAGCTATGTACTGTATGTGATGCATATGTAGAGTGTACAGCTGCATGAGTGGATCCCTGAGTTCCACCCACGTATGTGTGGATATGTCTTGATAGTAATATTGTTATGAGTGGATGTCAGTGATGAGTATATGATACCTACATGGCTGTAAGCTGGTACGCTTACACCTGTGTATGGATGATTATATTTTGGTATGGATGTCTGTGTATTGATATTGATATGAAGACTCTGTGTGATGATGCATGTGCGAATGTTGGATGGATATTAAGAGGCATACTAGATTGTATGTCTGGGTATAAGAGGTGCATGTGTTTATGTGCTAATGAATGGTAGCCTATGAGTAATGTGTATCATGGAATTATATAATTGATTGATCTCTAGGCCGTCAATAGATAGGGTGTATTGTTTGTATTTGTATAATGTGGTAAATATGTACATAGATATGGCGTGTTGTCTGTATGGATCCTTGTGTTCCACTCAGGTATAAGTGGGCATGCCCTGGGTGTATTAGATTTGTGTGTTTGATATATGTGAGATGTATACGGTTGCATGTCTGATGTAAGCGGGTACGCTTACACCGGTGTTAGGATAGATATAGTGATATCTGGGTGTATAGATGTTGATGTGTAATACTCTATGTATGACATGTGTATGTGTATGTTTAAATGTGTACAAGGTGACATGGGTGGTTGTATGTCTCAGGATATCAGTGCATGTGGGTATATTTGAAATGTTATACTTGTATGTATTTAAACGAGTAAAAGTGTTGGTATATGAATGTGCTTTATCTATATATGATGGGGTAGAGTGACCCTATATGTCGCTATTCACCCGCAGCTATGTCCTATGGTAGAAAGTTTGAGGACGAACTTTTTTTTAAGGTGGGTAGATTGTAATGCCTGACCGGTGCCCCGTTTACGGTTTGGACGCGGTGTCGTTTTACCGCAAGTACACGGTTAGTGTAGGGTGCGGGTATATCGAACACAGTGAGGTGGATGGCTTGAAGGCTACTAGCCTCGCCTAGGTTGTGTGAGAGCTACGCTATGAGTGGGTAGTGTAGAAATAAAGGAACGAAATAAAAAGACAAGAAATGAATCCCTGCTAATACGGGCCAGAGCATTCATGACACTTGGCATTTGACTCGACCCAGGGTGAGACGTTGCCTCTAATAGTGGTACCTAGCGTCCCATGGGCCTGATATTTCGGTCGATGCCCAGGATGATACGCTAGGTCTACCCGAGTTCAGACGGTGGGCATTCACATGTCCAACACCCTCCGCAACCGGGAGCATTAAGGCCACAATGATAGCTCCCAACATTTCGTCCAAGCCGTTCCCACGCGCAAGGACTCGATGTCAACGCTAGGGCATGAGCAATGGCTAGAGGATCAAACTCTCGTTTTATTTTCCCTTGGCCTGACGGTCAAAGGCGGTCTTTATCCCGCCAATGACAATAAAACGCCCTAGCGTAACCCTAATGGCCAAATAGATCGAATATGATTTCTAGCAATACATCAACGCGGATCTTGACGGGACAAGCATCCGGAGCCCAACCCCCAACACATCTAGTGTGTTGCCGTACGGATTGGTCTCAAATTGCTAGACATCCCCATTGACACATTCCATCAAACACTTTCCATGCAATCAAGTCAAATGAAATATCCCAAGCATCAATCCTACTCTAACCCATATTAGGGTTCATCAAGAACTACTCAATGATGAAGAACATGATAGCAAGCAATAATAAATCCAAACAAACATTCATCATCAACCTTATTGAAAATAACACAAAGCAAATGGAAATAAAAAAAGAAATACTTATCTTGCAATTGAATCCATTAATCCATTACAAGATTTATTCAAATAGAAATCCTAATCTAACCTAATCTAAGGCTCCCATGAAAGGGGCAGAAAGAACCCTGAAAAATAGAGGGGAACCCTTTACAAGACGTCCCACCTCTTATATTTATCCACAAAACCCTAACATTTCGGCTCCAAAAACCCACTAAAACTGCTGAAAAAGGGCCACCCGATCGGTTGGAAGTTCAACCAATCGGGTGGAAGCAAACAGAGATACTAAACTTCTGAAAATGAGCAGAACCGATCGGTTGGATAGCCCACCTGATCGGTTGAAGTTCAAATTCCAGACAGCCTAGAATTTCAGCACACAGCTGCGCTCTGAAAATCCCAGAAAAATGTGGAAAAATCGGATTTGGGCATGTGACCTATTATTGGAAAGCTAACGACGATGCCGACACTAAAAAAATAAGAGATCACCCAAACTCCCACTAGAATGATAGCAGATCTTCAATAAATGAGCAGCAGTACACGAAAGGGGAAGAAAAGGCCACCCGATCGGTTGAAGTGTCAACCGGTTAGGTGAGTTCTTCCCCAAGATGACCCGAGGGGATGAACCGATCGGTTGGGAAGCTCTCTAAAAAATAGAGAGCACTGTCACACCCAACCAATCTCTGAACCGATCGGTTGGGGCTCGCTTCTTTGCTTGCTCCTCCTCAGGTCTGATACGGTGCACGAACCGATCGGGTGAATCTGTCCACCCGATCGGTTGAAGCTCCAAAAATTCAAATCCTCATCTTTGGCCATCGGATCTTTGCTGTATAAGCGCGCTTTGGTCCCGACATGCAAGGTTGACTCCAAAAGACACCGAAATGCTGACATTTACCTGAAATACAAACAATACACCCAATAGTCAATATGAACCAAAATGTGATATATACAACATGGAATGAGATGAAACGCATATGAAAACACGATGAAGAGCGTGTGCAAAAGGTGAAATATGGACACGGGTCAAGCCCCCAAGCTAAACTCTTCCTCGTCCCGAGAAAGACGAGTTGGAATGAAGATCGGGTGCGAGAGCAAGAAAGGAAAGCGAAAAATCCTTGATCACCCTCTCCAAACCACAAATGTAATCACCAACACAATTAAGCACAAGGGAAAAGCATATCACAATCTAAATCAAAAATTCAATCTCATAATATAGCATCATGGGTTCATACCAATAGAGCACAAAAGAGATAGAAGCGTGACATTAGCAAAGGTGTAGCTATCATAGCATGTTATAGTAGATAATATGCCCAAATATGAGGAAGATCAAAATTCATATCAAATCTTCCAAACGGTGAATATGAGATACCCATACATGCATGAAGAAGTAAGAAAGAATAGATATGAATCATGTGAATAACTATCAATCTCTAGGATGAAAGGAAACACCACACACACTTGTCGTTTTTTATTTTTGAAACACTTTCTTGCCTTGCTTGTATTTTCAAAAGGAGATGGAGAAGATGTGGAAAGATCACTTTGTACAAACTCTCGCCTTCCCTATATACATTGGTGCTCTCAAATATAGGAGATGTGGAGAGCGAGGGAAAAGAGGGGAATGTGGCATATATACATATTTTTGGTTTTTGGTTTGTTTTTGTCGTTTTTAATATTTTTGTCTTGCAAACTTGTGGAATCGCAATGGAATGCAAGGGCGGCCTATGCATCCCAAGCTAGATGGCTTTAGGGCGTCGGGTTACGAAGAACCCCGAAGGACCATTATACAAAAATATGTACAAAAGTGTTTATTTGGATAATGTTTTTTTGTGTGGAAAATGAAAAGTGTGCACTCCCCCAAATAGGAGAACGATGCACGACGAGGGGGAATGTACAAAGTAAAATAAAAGAGAATTTCTGAGAAATCCAAGCATGGCAAGAAAATCCTCCATGAATTAAAGCACGGAACAAAGGTGTGGATATCCTAACCCCGTTGAAAGGTAGCTAACACATGCAATAAGAGTACACATATAGTATTTCATGCAGGAGTTAGAAGCACGGGGGTAGGATGGTAAGATAATCGTTTCTTGAAAATGAAGCGTGAAAACCTAGGAACTTCAAATAGGGGGCATATTAAAGTATGATATATAGCTAGAAGCATGCCTTAGACACAATCACAACCAACAATCTCGAAATATAGAAAATAAACCCAAAAGTTGGCAAAACACATATATGATCATTGAATAATCAAAGAAATAGCGTGATGGAGAAAGGTGCTCAAATGCGAAAAGTGAAGCATAAGTGGCAAAATATCATTGAGGGCTCATCTCTAGAAAGAGGCAAGAATGAAATGGAGAAAGAAAAATGCACGATGGAAATGATGCATAAAAATGAAAAGAAAATTTTTTTTGATGCATGAAAAAGGTGAAAATGGAAGAAAATAAAGGAAACATACATGAAATGCAACTCCCCCAAGCTAAAGCTTGCATTGCCCTCAATGCAATAAGATCACTCATGATAGGGCAAAGATAAAATGGGAGGGGAAATGCATCAAAAATAACAAAAATGACTATGGATGGTACTCTCCCCCAAGCTAATATAAGCTATACCCAAAAGATATGAAAATCCGATACGGGGCATAAAAGATAAAGGGGAGAGTGAACAATAGGCAAAACAGTCATCACCACCCTTTGGAGGTGGTAGGGGTCTCATGGAAAAAAAATGATAACGGGGCCAAGAAAAGTGCCAAAAGAACAAGGATAAGGTGATGGGGGTGAAATGATAGAAGGGCACAACATGTTGGGTTATTATGATGCAAAAGCAAACCCCAGATATGCTCCCCTCACTAATGAGAGGAGACGAGATTATTCTAATCTAAACTAGAAAGCGGTAAATATTTACACTACTAGATTAGGATACACCTGAGCATTAGCGGATCCAAAATCTGGAGTGGGGCAGGTAGCTGCTCTAATGCTCTTGCTGTAGCTCCGCCAGAAGCGTTGTGCCACGTGTGCCAATAGACCCAAGCAATGCACCTCCAAGCATCCTTAATCGGTGTCC
This sequence comes from Scilla litardierei, assembly GCA_030789695.1. NCBI lineage: Eukaryota > Viridiplantae > Streptophyta > Magnoliopsida > Asparagales > Asparagaceae > Scilla > Scilla litardierei. Next base: position 34,799,476 of record CM061130.1, read on the forward strand.
ACATGTGACTTGCAAAGGATGAGGTGCATTAGTCCATGGCAAGAAATCATTTCCCAGAATAAATGTATCCCAGAGATAATCGTCAACATAAGATGGAAAAATAATAAAAGGGTGACGAATACTCCCTGAGAATGGGTCGTTATCCTCTGTACTAGTGACGACCAAATCCTCGCTCTCTATGAGAAGTGGCTATCCAGGTGGTGACGCACCGCAGCATACCTCAAGGAAAGTAGATCATGTGTCCTGCGAGAGATATGGTGTGTCAAAAATATATGAGTCTAAAGAAATAGGAAGTGAAAAGCGAGCCTCAAAAGTGGAGTGAGAGTGAGTATGAAAATCTCCCTGAATAGGGGCGATATGCTCAAGTAGATGCTCAGCCGCAGAAGAAATGGAGAGTGACGGTAGAGGTAGATGTGACTCGGGCTCCATGAAGTGGACCATCGTCTCTAAGCCCTCATGCACATTCTCCTCGACGATATGCTCATGCTCCATCATCTGCCCGATGTCCTGAATGACATCATCGTGGTTGACCATAGACCAAGGAAGAAGTAGCGATAGAGGTGGCTGTGGAGGTGGATGTGGAGTGGACCACTCGTATGTGGTCGTGGTGTCCTCGTCCTCACGCACATCCTCCTCGCCAGTATGCATAAGCTCTGGCTCCTTGTGGTGATCTTTTACCTCCTCATCAACTATCAATGTAGGCTCTCTCTGGAATGGTGATGCTGGTCGCTCATGTGTGTCAACTTGTGGGGGTGTGTCATGTGGAGGATAATGCCCGCAGACAATCCAAAAATGTAGTCTACTCCCCAAAAAAGCAAGACTTACATGGATGTCTTCCTCAATTATTCATGCAGCCGAGATATGGTTTACAACAAAACTTGCAAAGCGTGTTCCAAATGCATCGCCCGTAGTAATGCTAACTGAACCCGTGGACCTCACAGACTCCAAGAGGCCCTCCAATAAGTTCTGAAATATGTCCTCCTCTGGCGGCGCATATGATTCAATTTCTGCTTCCCCCACTGCCTCTTCATCCATCCACCCTTCATATGCAATAGCTGTATCGTAGGATGTGGGATCGACGATGGCACATTCTAGCTCTGGCAATATGACTGGCGATGATTCTTGCCCATAAAAGGAAGAAGCAGAACTGATATCTTTGGAAATCATTGCAGCCTTAGGCACAAGCGCATTGGTTTCAAGATCTCTTTTCACCGATTCCAATAGAAAATCATCCCTTTCAATCTTGGCTTGCATTTCAATCTGATGTGCAAGCATCTCATCAAGAAGGTGATCTCCCATCTGAGCATTTTGATCAAAATATGTGGTCCACGTGGAAGCATGCATCCCATCCAAAAGGTATTCTCTTGTCTGAGCACTATGATCAAAATAGTATTCTCCCATCTGAGCACTCTGATCAAAATAGTATGCTCCCATCTGAGCATCGAAATTTGGTCTCCACATGGTAATAGCAAAGATACCTGGACAACAAAATAAGAAAATTGGAGAGGAGCGTCAATAGTACAAGAGAATAACAAAAGGATAATATGATGGTGGGGGAAAAATTTCTTGGTTATTGTATTTGTTTTTTTTGTTTTTTTAATGTTTTTATGTGTAGTCTAACGAACCCAAGCTAAGATCATATCAAACCGAACGCCTTCTTGACAACGGCGCCAAAAACTTAACCGGCGCCCCGTTTACGGTTTGGGCGCGGTGTCGTTTTACCGCAAGTGTACTGTTAGTATAGGGTGCGGGTATATCGAACACAGGGAGGTGGATGGCTTGAAGGCTACTAGCCTCGCCTAGGTTGTGTGAGAGCTACGCGGATGATATGAGTGGGTAGTGTAGAAATAAAGGAAAGAAATAAAAAGACAAGAAATGAATCCCCGCTAACACGGGCTAGAGCTCTCATGACACTTGGCATTTGACTCGACCCAGGGTGAGACGTTGCCTCTAATAATGGTACTTAGCATCTCATGGGCCCGATATTCCGGTCGATGCCCAGGATGATACGCTAGGTCTACCCGAGTTCAGACGGTGGGCATTGCCATGTCCAACACCCTCAGCAACCGGGAGCATTAAGGCCACAATGATAGCTCTCAACATTTTGTCCAAGACATTCCCACGCACAAGGACTCGATGTCAATGCTAAGGCGTGAGCCATGGCTAGAGGATCAAACTTCCGTTATATTCCCCCTTGGCCCGACGGTCAAAGGCGGTCTTTATCCCGTCAATGACAATAAACCGTCCTAGCGTAACCCTAATGGCCAAATAGGTCGAATGTGATTTCTAGCAATACATCAAAGCGGATCTTGATGGGACAAGCATCCGGAGCCCAACCCCCAACACATCTTGTTTGTTACCGTACGGATTGGTCTCAGATTGCTAGACATCCCCATTGACACATTCCATCAAACACTTGCCATGCAATCAAGTCAAATGAAATATCCCAAGCATCAATCCTACTCTAACCCATATTAGGGTTCATCAAGAACTACTCAATGATGAAGAACATGATAGCAAGCAATATAAATCCAAACAAACATTCATCATCAACCTTATTGAAAACAACACAAAGCAAACGGAAATAAGAACAGAAATACTTATCTTGCAATTAAATCCATCAATGCATTACAAGATTTATTCAAATAGAAACCCTAATCTAACCTAATCTAAGGCTCCCATGAAAGGGGTAGAAAGAACCCTGAAAAATAGAGGGGAACCGTTTACAAGTCGTCACACCTCTTATATTTATAAGCCCCCCACAAAACCCTAACAGTTCGGGTCCAAAAACCCACTAAAACTGCTGAAAAAGAGCCACCCGATCGGTTGGAAGTTCAACCGATCGGGTGGAAGCAAACAGAGATACTAAACTTCTGAAAATGAGCAGAACTTATCGGTTGGATAGCCCACCCGATCGGTTGAAGTTCAAATTCCAGACAGCCCAGAATTTCAGCACCCAGCAGCGCTCAGAAATTTCCAGAAAAATGTAGAAAAATCGGATTTGGGCATACGACCTATCGTTGGAAAGCTAACGACGATGCCGATGCTAGAAAAATAAGAGATCACAAAAACTCTTGTTGGAATATTAGCATATCTTCAATGAATGAGCAGCAGTACACGAAAGGGGAAGAAAAGGCCACCCGATCGGTTGAAGTGTCAACCGGTCGGGTGAGTTCTTCCCCAAGATGACCCGAGGGGATGAACCGATCGGTTGGGAAGCTCTCTCAAAAATAGAGAGCACTGTCACACCCAACTGATCTCTGAACCGATCGGTTGGGGCTCGCTTCTTTGCTTGCTCCTCCTCGGGTCTGATACGATGCACGAACCGATCGGGTGAATTTGTCCACCCGATCGTTTGAAGCTCCAAAACTTCAAATCCTCATCTTTGACCATCGGATATTTGCCGTATAAGCACGCTTTGGTCCCGACATGCAAGGTTGACTCCAAAAGACACCGAAATTCCGATATTTACCTGAAATACAAACAATACACCCAATAGTCAATATGAACCAAAATGTGATATATACAACATGGAATGAGATGAAACGCATATGAAAACACAATGAAGAGCGTGTGCAAAAGATGAAATATGAACACGCGTCAATGCCCGTATGTGTAAACTACTATTAGCGTGTGTGTGTATAGTAATTTGGTTTTGTGTATAGTAATTTTGTAGTTTGTATAGTCATTTCCTACATGTATGGCTATAAGGTGAATATGATATACTTTGGACATATAAGTGAATGCGTGTGGTTGGATAGTGAACTGATATTATTGTTAGCATGCTATTAGTGTTTATTAGTGTGCTTAGCGTTTTTGGGTGGTGGGTGTGTATAGTAAAATGGTAAGTTCATGATAATAGGTGATGCTGAGATTATGAATGAATGATATTAATTATTGTCGTTTGGTTGTTATTTTTGCTGATGTTGTTATTATTATTGATATTAGTATGTTTAGTATTGGTGATGTTGATTAAGATTATCATTACTATTGTTAGGGCCTTACTTAATTTTGGTAGCTAGAGTTGGTTTGGGTTATTGGTAGTTAATGTTGATTATTGCTAGAGAATGAGAATGATGGCAAACTTGGAAATAGAGAGGTCCATATTATTTAATTCCAATTTCTACAAACTTCTCCCAAATTCCTTAATTATTCTTTTTCTTTCCCTTCTCTTCCAAAAACAACCTACCGAAATTTCCTCCCATTCCCATTTATGGCTGCAACCTGCCCCCCCCCCCCCCCCCCCACTTGCTGTGTTTTTTGCCAGGCCGAAAAATTCCCAAGTAAAAGAAAAAAAGGGGAGAAGAGAATGGAGGGAAGAAAGAAGAGGAAGAAGAGAAGAAGTAAAGCCTAGCCCATCCTCTCCTTCTACCCTTCAACTTCTCCAATCTCTCAACTCCATGGCCAAAAACCTTCCCCCAAAACCCAAATCAGACCTGGGCCGAAAATTCTGTGCTTGGTTTCTTTATTTTTCAATCTCAACCCATATATCTCATTCTTCTTTAGAACCTTGGTGATTAGCTTGTAGTTGTGGGAGTTTGGGATCAAGAGGAGCTAGGGTTTGGAGCTTGAAGAGGGTGATCCATGGGGGAATTTCGAAATTAAGGCTTGAGCTTGAAATCAATGGGGGATTTCATCTAATTGGAAGAGGTAGGAGTTCAATCTCAACTCCCGTGTTTATTTCATTTCATTTTGATGAGAAAAGATTGCATTTTTAGGGTTGTTGTAGAAATTCCTTGACATGAGGCGTTGGGCTTGATTTTATTTGTAGTATAGAGTAATATGATGACATGAATTGTTTAGTGATGCCTATATGTGATTTATGTTACCAATTATGCAAAATTGCTCTTATTAAGTGTAATTGCACCCTTAATTGTGAAATAAATGTTGATTTGGGGATGTTGGAATGGTTATGGTTTAAATTAGCAAACAAGATGTAATTTTTAATTAAGAATTAACCTAAAGCTAGTACCTTTATTAAGAATCATGGCACATTTAAGCTATAGGTGGAACCTCTTATTGGACAACATGCTATGTTTTAGTTGAATTAAGTTGAATTGTTCTTTAAGTTCAATTTTCATAAATTAAGTTGGATTGCTCTCATTTTGGCATTGCTCTCAAATGTTGAAATGTTAGGATGTTGGAAATTTATTAGGAAATATTGGAAGTTGGAAGTTTGTATGAAATGCTGGGATGTTAGAAGTTATTATGAAATGTTGGAAGTTTAACATTCAAGTTACCTTGTATGAAATTGCTCCCTTTATGAAATTGTTTTCATTTTGGTTTCATTGATTAAATGAAATAGTTCTCTTTTTTTTATATTGATTAAATGAAATTGCTCCCATATTCCTTGTAAGAAAAATGTGAATTATGTTATATTAGATTGAGTTGTGCAATGCGATGCTATGATATGGAGCATGATGCCCTATAATGTCTTGTTTTAATAACAAGTGAATGTGCTCCCATTTTGCCTTCATTGATTTTGTTGGAAGCTATAATTGCTCTCTTTTTATGAAATTGCTCTCATTTTGGGTTGTTGGAAATTATGTATTCAATTTAATTTGTATGAAATGAGAAATATGTGAAAATGAATTGAGTTGGAAAATTGGAAATGTGATGTTGGAAACATGCGGAGTATGGAATTGGTGACATGGTCATTTTAGGACACGAAGGGTGGAGTGCACGGGCATGGACAAAGTTGCAACTGTAGGAGGCGGGTGAAGTCGCCATGTGCAACCTCTTGATACCATTAGGTGGCTCCATGTGATAACGGAGTAGGTGCATGATACACTTACACGCCGGCTTATTCATGGGATCCCATTGCATTGCATTGCATTGCATCGCATTGCTTGTGTTTCATACGCATCATGGCATCATCCAGCATTACGTGTGATTTGTGGATATATGCATATGATTGTTATCTTATGAGTATGAATGTTGCCATAAATGCATTGGGTGTTGCAATGGTTGTAAGTTGGAAAGTGGGGTTTTAAGCGTTGTTAGTAGTGGAACTTGAATTGATGTTGTGTTCCCCCTAGAAAAAAGATATTATTCTTGCTGTTGTTGGCATTATTATTGTTCTTATTGTAGATGTTGTGTTAATGAGATTAAGGTCGTGTGTTCCTCATTTCCATGAGGAGGAAAGGTTGATATTTATTCCGGCCATGTGTTTTGTAGGGTATTTGTGAGACCTTAATAAAAGTATGGGAGGAGAGATGAACAAGAGAGGGAAATACCCCAAATTGTCCAAATAGTTGGGCTTTGTTAGTACATGTAAGTATGTAGCTCACTTGTGATTGTTATAGGATTCTCAACTAGTGCAACGTATGGTAATTTGGGTGGTTGATTTAGTTGTAGCATTAGCTTATAGCAAAGTTGAGGTTTTTAGAAGACTCCCTACTGAAAGTAAACACTTTTCCCTTAACACCACGCCATAATTGTGTTAAACATGGTATTTCCTATGGTTTCATTTGTTAGAATTAGAATCCTTGAGAGTATCTTGATACATCCCCTAGTAACTTGATTAAAGCTAGTTGCTGAAGGTTAGTTTGGTGTCATTTCATAAAATGGCAATCGTTATGTTAAGTGGGTTGCCAACTAATCTTTGACCCATAGTGACGTCCTATTGAACTTGGAGCATGATGTTTTCTTTAGTCTTGGTTTTTCATTGTGTTGTCTTTCTTAGACTATGCTAGTCCTTGATTTTAGTGCATGCTAGTCTTATCTTCTTTTATGGCACTTCTCCTATGATTCTTTGAGCCAGGTTATATTTTTATGATTATAGCATGTTTCTCTTTTAAATATTACTCATGTTGTAATTGGAAATTTTGATAAATACAAGAGAAACTCTGCCGAAATTTTTGTAAGCATTTCCAAAACATCCTAAGCATTAGAAACTTCAGTTAGGAATACTAAACAAAGGCCACTTGCTATCTCCCTTAAACTTCCATGTTTAAATGAAAACCCATTTGAAAATTAGTATAAAAGAAAAGTTAGTAAGAGGGTTTTGATAACTTTCAAGTTGGAAACTTTAGAGAGTGTATGAACCTTAATTATCATCACCTATAAGTTCCTACAAGCTCCCTTTATGTAAACTTTGATTTCCATATCAATTTGGTTCCATTTCAATAGAAAGGTGTGTTTTTCCTTAGTAAAGGAGTTTTGGTGAACATTCAGATTTAAATAAGAATTGTGGTTTTCCTATAACTATTGGTAACTGTACTTGGGATGATGTTGTAATCCTAGATTTCGGTTGCTTGATATTGCAGTTCACTTCTCTATCTGTAGCACTCACTTTTTTTGCAGGCTTTCCTCTTGCCGCAGGTATGTGTTTTTTTATTGATGCCATTTACATTTTCATATGAACTTGCCATGATATGCCATGACTTAGTTTCCAGCTTATTTCTTAGTGCATTACATCCTTGTGTACCATGTGAGTTGGGTTTGGACATCCTACTGGGTCACGCTGTGACGTGTTCCCGTTGATATTTTCAGGGGTTGGTTCGTGGAGTTGGAGGCCCACTAGTCTAGTTGGTTGGAGTTGGATGGAGTTGACATGTAAAATCTCATCGCGCGAGGATGGAGGATCGAAAGAGAACTTACGTTAGCATACGCTGCACTGTAGTCTCTGAACTTTGCCCTCGGATTCGCCACAACGGTCAGTACTTCGTCACAGAGGATCGAAGCAGAGTTTACACCGTCTAAATCTAACTTTAGAAGAAGAACTAAATGGAAGGGAGAAGAGGAAAAAGTTTTGCCTTTGCAAACTTATGGCATTCAAGATTACTCTTAAAAGCCTTACCCTTGGGTCCTATTTATAGGCTTTAGGGGTAGTTATCGTAGGAAATAACCATATATAAGCTTATTAGCCTATATTATCACATTTCCTTATCCTCTTCATTATGCACATATCAAGTGCCTTTTTGCACTTATAAAATGACTTTTTCCACTTATCGAGTGGTCCTTTTCACACATGAAAACGGTTCCCTTCGTACATGCTTTCATGCACGCGACATCCGAGGTCCGTATACCCTCATACATCCCCTCATGGGTGTATACATGTCGTCCATATCCAACATCTCCCACTCACACTTGAGGGGATTGTAAGAAAACATCTTTTCCTTCAGTTCTTCAATCTATCATACCGAGAAATAGACCGTGTGACCGTCATGCGCATAGAGTCCGCTGCTGTGCACTTGTTAAAGATACACAACACTCTTTGCGGTGCAAAGTTGAGTAGATCAACGCATGTTTTATCCTAGATTATTTCTTCACATTTCTTATACTTTATATTCAACAATTGAATCCCATCTGGATTACAATTGGCTGGCCAGCTTTGAATCTCTAAAATCCAAATGTGAATATGAAATTAATCTTCCTCTTCTTGCGATCCTTTCGATCTTGACTTGACTCGCTTTTCTAACATGTCCCGCCGGACCGAATTTACCATAGTCCATAAGCAACATGCTAAGATAGCGATCACCCAGTCAAATCTAAAGAAACCAATTAGAGTCCATAAGGGTAAGAAGTAAAGACCCATGTGGTCTTTGGGTCTCACATAATAGTAAACACAATTACTATTCTAACCCAATGGTCAAATGCATACGTAGTATGAATACGTATTACAACATCACTCCTTTCCCAGGGAGCGTATGTCTTAATGATGTTGTAAGGATGATGGTCAGACACCACAATGTCTGACTTTGAGTCCCTTTTGCTTCTCATTGATCTCCTGGACCCACATCCCGCATAAGACAGATAAGATTTTAAAAATCTTCTTAGATCTTTTGTAAGCATCCATATGACGCAGATCTTTCATACGACCATTTTGTTCAAGTCATGACTCTAAATCATCCGTCTGACGATTTTGACTTTAAATAGGTCTCATCTTTATCTTATCCGTCTGATAGAATAAAGGCGATTGCTCATGTGAGAGAGCCAACCTCAATCTGTCCGACATACTAGAAAAACATAGCTGAGATTTTTAAAAAAAATGTACACAAACATTTTCAAGAAACTCATATGCAATGTCAAAAAGAACTTATTCTTTTATTAAATTTGATCTTTCATAGACATGGGAATTTACATTGATACAACTCAGCTCTTATGTAATCCTTGAGAAGATAAGTGTTTGTAAAACACATCTCTGGGGATGGCCTTCGTAAGCGGATCTGCTATCATCTCATGCGTAGATATGTATCTAATGTATACCTTCTTGTTCTTATCATAGTCTTTTGCAAATTTGTAGCGGATATCAATGTGTTTGGTCTTACAATGAAATTTTGGATCTTTGACATAGGCTATAGATGCTTGACTGTCACTGTATATTGGTACAGTACCTGAGTCACTTGCATCAATTAGCTTGTCTAAGAACTTCCTAGGCCAAACAGCTTCATGGACCGCCATGCTAAATGCTACAAATTCGGCTTCTATAGTTGAAAGTGCGATGCAGGATTGTTTTTTGCTACTCCAGGATATTGCACCAGATCCGAGTAGAAAAACATGTCCTGAGGTCGATCGTTGCTCATCGAGATCACCCGCCCAATCAGCATCAGTGTAGCCTTCGAGCCTCAAGGCATTTCCTTGATAGCATAAAGCATAGTCCGCAGTCCCTTTAAGATACCGCATTATCCTCTTAACCGCTTTCCAGTGTGCTTGCCCTGGATTGGATTGGTAATGACTTACCATTCCGACGGCAAAACAGATGTCCGGTCTTGTACACATCATAGCGTACATAAGACTACCAACTGCACTGGAATATGGAAGTTTTTCCATAATTTCCTTTTCCTTTTGGTTCTTAGGACACATCTTCAGACATAAATTATCACATTTGCTTATTGGAGTATCAATGGACTTACAGTCCTGCATATTTAAACGTTCTAGAACCTTCTTTATAAAAGTCTCTTGTGAAAGAGAAAGAAGTTTCTTTGAACGATTCCTTGAAATCTTAACTCCAAGGATATATGCGGCTTCTTCCATGTCTTTCATCTCAAATATTGATGAAAGCCAAGCCTTGATATCCATCACAAAGCCCTTGTCATTTCCGGCTATTAAAATGTCATCTACATATAGAGACATAATAACGTACTTGCTCTTAATCCTCTTGATATATACACAGTTATCTTCATCAAGCATGGAAAAATGATTTGATAAGACAACTTCTTGAAATCATATATACCATTGCCTCGAGGATTGTTTAAGACCATATATGGATTTACGAAGTTTACAAACCGTATGTTCGTTTCCTTTTTTTACAAACCCTGTTGGTTGTTCCATATAGATCTCCTCGTCCAATTCTCCATTGAGAAAGGCAGTCTTTACATCCATTTGATGTAATTCAAGGTCTAAGTAAGCTACCATAGCCAGAATCAAGCGAATCGAGGTAAAACACACAACAGGTGAGAAGGTCTCATCGTAGTCTATCCCTTCCTGTTGCGTAAAACCTTTCGTGACAAGGTGAGCTTTATATCTGTCAATAGAGCCATCAACCTTATGCTTGATCTTGAGAACCCATTTGTTCCCAATAACTCTATGTCCTCTGGGTAAGTCAACCAAGTCCCAGACTTGGTTAACTTTCATGGATTCTAATTCCTCCTTCATCGCTTCTATCCATTTGTCTTTTGCAGGGTATGATACGGCCTGTTTGAAAATAGCAGGCGCGTCATCTTCTTGTAGTAAAGTCATAAAGGTTTGTGGGAATTCATCCTCAAATCTTAGAGGAGTTAACCTTGTACGACTACTACGTCGTATTTGAGATTCTTCAAGTCCTTGTTGACTCGAATTTAGATCAATTCTAATATCACTCCCACTTGGAATGTCGTTAGAAATGCTCCCACTTGGATTATTATTCCCGTATGGAATAGGATTCGCATCATTCGTATCATCCATTAGTGAAGGTTGAAACATATTTTCGTCTTCACCAAAAATTCTCCCACTCGAATGAGGTAATCCTTCTTGATCATAAATCTCAAATAGAGATAAGTCCTGACTTATCTCGCCCTGTCTTGTAAACTCGTTTTCCAAGAAATTGACATCCCTCGACTCAAATTCAATTAGTCCTCCATTGTCTTCCTGACCAATGAAAACATAACCTTTGGAGTTTTCTGCGTATCATATAAAGATACATTTCCTCCCCCTTGGCCCAAGTTTGCCAAATTTATGGGAGGAAATATGTGCGTAGGATGCACACCCCCAAGGTTTTAATATGCTTAAGTCAGGAGACCTTTGGTTCCACAACTCATAAGGAGTGGAGCTAACTGATTTCGAGGGTACGCGATTCAAAATGAAAGCGGCCGTCAATAATGCATCACCCCAAAAAGTGATTGGCAAGTTGGCTTACGCCATTTTTGAACGGACCATTTCCATTAAAGTCCTATTCCTCCTTTCTGCAACACCATTTTGTTGCGGAGTATAAGGCATAGTTACCTGATGAACTATGCCCTTTTCATCACAAAGTTCCTTAAAACTTGCTGATTGATATTCATCGCCTCTATCGGTTCGCAAGACCTTAATCTTGCTATCTAATTGATTTTCCACCAAACCCATATAGTTTTTAAAGCAGGTTAATGCTTCACTTTTGTGGGATATCAAATAGATATGACCGAATCGGGTGAAGTCATCAATAAAAGTGATGAAATAGGACTTCCCGCGTCTTGTCTTGACATTCATCGGACCACATATGTCCGAATGGATGAGCTGTAATGGAACCTTGGCCTTTGTGCCGATTCCAAAAGACTTACGACAAGATTTCCCTACAAGGCAATGTTCGCAAGTCGACATTTTGACCTTTGAAACATTGGATAAGGCCACGTTTGGCAAGTCTATCCAGTCATGTTGGTCCAATGTGACCAAGCCTTGCATGCCAACAAATTAAATCTGACTCATAATTTGATGAATTTGCAACAAGGAAATTTTCATTATAAAATGAGGAATCATACATTGTATTTAATATAACAAATCCTTTGAAAAACATACCCAGAACCAATTAAAGAATTATTACAAGACAAGTCCACTTTACAACTATGAAAAAACCAACTATAACCAAGGCCCATTAAAACGACCCCAGATATAATATTCCTTCGAATATCTGGAGCGAAGAGGACATCATGTAGTAAGATAGTGCGGCCGTTGTCCAAGACTAGCTTGCACGTCCCAACGCCTTTCACTTCAACACGTTTGTTGTTTCCTACATATATCCACTTTGTTCCTTGGGGTATCCGGTGATCCTCCATGAAGGACCGTCTGTCCCTTGCTATGTGGTCGGTGGCACCTGAATCAATTATCCAAAATGGATTAGATTCTACAAGAATATTGAACTAGAAACACGTTTGTAACTAGCATTACAAGTTACATTGTCACCTTCATCCGTACAAGAACGGGCATAGTGACCTAACTTGTTGCACTTGAAGCACTTGATCCTCTTCAAGTCTTTCTTCTTGAGCCATTTCTTGTTCCCACCCTTATGTTTGGGTTTCTTGGTAGACTCTGGTTGCTTATTACGTTCATTAGTAAACTTCGAACGATTTTTCCATTTCATTCCCCCGTGTGAGGAACTAGCAACCATGTGCACTTCTGTACTTGGCTTGGCGGCCGCAAGCCGCTCTTCCTCTAACTCGAGGTGCTTAGAAACATCGCTGAAGTTCTTGATGCTCTTATTATGAGTGAGATGCATCTTCATTTGGTCCCACCCATTTGGTAGGGAACGTATGACTGCTTGGATTTGTTGCTCATCAGTGAGCACATGACCTGCATCCTTTAACTCTGAGATGAGATTCGCCATATGTCGCAGACGCTTCCCCATGGAATGATCTGGACGTTTTTTGTACGAATCGAATCTTATAGTTAAAGGACGAAGTTTGGACACCGTGGTGACACCAAACTTCTCTTCTAGCTTGGACCATATGTCCATGGCTAGGTTATGCTCTCGAAAGATCCGCATTATGTCGTCTGCCATACTTGATAGCAACGTAATGCGAGCAATCTTGTTCTTCCGTGACCAAGCATCGAAAGCTTCCTTGTCTCTTCTGTGTTGGGCCGTAGTGCCCAACTCAGGTTCAATCATTATGTTCTTTAGAGTTTCGAGCACATCTTGCTCCTCTAGAACATATTGTATCGTTATGGACCATAGTTTGTAATTATCGTCGTTGAGTTTTTCACCGTTGTTCAACTCAGCGACGATGTTCTTAGCGACAGAAGACATTTTAGCTTTAAAATGCTGCAAAAGACATAAAACGAAGGTTCGATCAAAAACATTGCATAAATTTCATATTTATAGTCATTATTTTAGACATTTTCATAATTCAACAGTCTCGGCCAGCGGACCGACCAGTGGAATGGCTAGTCCATGGTTCACTACCCCCAGACAGAGCCGAGGTGTCCCACAAATTAGTCCAAAAGACCACTGGTCGAATCATGATCCATTGAGATTCTGAATCAATCGAATGTGGAAATTTCAGACTAGATTAATATCACTCCCACTTGGAAAATCCCACTTGGAATGATATTATTATATTTGATAAGTTACTTTCGAAAAATATTGAAGATGTTGTTCTAGAATCGAAAAATTCATTACGATCCCAATCACCATCTAGAACAACTTTCAATATTTCCACATCACTTTATCAAATAACAGTACTATTATAGTACTTTGCAGCAGAAAAACGTTTTTGAAAAACGTATTTTGAAAACATATTTTTCAAACGTATTTTGCAAATGTATTTTACAGCAGGAGGTAATAGTCTTCCCCGGCCATTGCCGGGGTCGAGCCGTGGCCGTGCCAAGGCCGGATTCCCCCTTTCGTGGGGTTTTACCGTATGCAACTGCCGCCGGTCCCGTATGGGCCGACCATGCAGGTGGCCGGGACCGAAACTGACGGCACCGTAGGGCTCCTCGGCGTGGCCATGTCCCCTCGGTCAGGGCCTCTGGCAGAGGCCAACCAGGGCCAGCCAGGGGTTCCTGGCTGGTCGGCCAAGTCCTCTGCCCTGGCCGGCCAGGGGCCCTGGCCCCCCCGGCCAGGGCCTCTGCCCTGGCCGGCCAGGGTTTTACAACGGGAGGTAATAGTCTTCCCCGGCCATTACCTTGGTCGAGCCGTGGCCGTGCCAAGGCCGGATTCCCCCTTTCGTGGGGTTTTACTGTATGCAACTGCCACCGGTCCCGTATGGGCCGACCATGCAGGTGGCCGGGACCGAAACTGACGGCACCGTAGGGCTCCTCGGCGTGGCCATGTCCCCTCAGCCAGGGCCTCTGGCAGAGGCCGACCAGGGCCGGCCAGGGCCTCTGGCAGAGGCTGACCAGGGCCGGCCAGGGGTTCCTGGCTGGTCGGCCAGGGCCTCTGCCCTGGCCGGCCAGGGGCCCTGGCCCCCCCGGCCAGGGCCTCTGCCCTGGCTGGCCAGGGGCCCTGGCCCCCCCGGCCATGGGCCCTGGCCCCCCCGGCCAGGGCCTCTGCCCTGGCCGAGGCCGGCCAGGGCCGGCCAGGGCCTGGCCCTGGCCTCTGCCAAGGCCCGCCAGGCCCTGGCCGAGGCCAGGGCGCCGGCCCTGGCCTCTGCCAGGGCCCGGCAGGGCGGCCAGGGCGCCTGGCCCTGACCTCTGCCAGGGCCGGCCAGGCTCTGGCTGATGCCAGGGCGCCGGCCCTGGCCTCTGCCAGGGCCGGCCAGGCCGGCCTTTGTGCATGTCAGCCATGGCCCCTTGGCCATGGCCGGCCTCCCCTTCCTTGGGGTCCGGTTTGCACACCCCCCTCCCGAAGGGGGGGGTCTTGGTTGTCATTGGCTGTAGCCAACCCCCTCCGCATGGGGAGGGGGGTACATAGCCTCCATGGCCCATATGGCCATGGCGATCATGCACCAAAGAGGTTATCTTCTCCGTTGAGAATAACTACCATCTTCTCCGATGAGACACCGGTTCATCAAGAAAGTAGTTATGTTTCAATGGCCGTGTGCCAAAAAAATAACATACCTTCACGACCGCAAACTTCACGCTCCACATGAAGAGAGTTCACATTCCCTATTGAATAGAGACTCAGCATCCATGAAGAGTGTGAGTTTGGTGAGATGAACGGTCAGTTCTTCTCGTCATGGAGAGTTCATGCCATATCCGTAATGACAGAAGACCCTAATGTGAAAAGAACAACTGCTCCGATTCTCTCCGTCACGATGCGCTCCTACCATATCCATAATGGTAGGAAACTCATTCGTGAAAAAGACACCACCTCGTTCATCAGTGAGATCGGAGCGAACCCGTATGGCTCTGATACCAATGTAGGATCTCGTCGCGCGAGGATGGAGGATCGAAAGAGAACTTACGTTAGCATACGCTGTGCCGTAGTCTCTGAACTTTGCCCTCGGATTCGCCACAACGGTCAGTACTTTGTCACAGAGGATCGAAGCAGAGTTTCCACCGTCTAAATCTAACTTTAGAAGAAGAACTAAATGGAAGGGAGAAGAGGAAAAAGTTTTGCCTTATGCAAACTTATGGCATTCAAGATTACTCTTAAAAGCCTTACCCTTGGGTCCTATTTATAGGCTTTAGGGGTAGTTATTGTAGGAAATAACCATATATAAGCGTATTAGCCTATATTAGCACATTTCCATATCCTCTTCATTATGCACTTATCAAGTGCCTTTTTGCACTTATAAAGTGACTTTTTCCACTTATCGAGTGGTCCTTTTCACACATGAAAACGGTTCCCTTCGTACATGCTTTCATGCACGCGACATCCGAGGTCCGTATACCCTCATACATCCCCTCATGGGTGTATACATGTCGTCCATATCCAACAGTTGATAGTGGTACGAGTGTGTGAGAGGTCTGGAGGTGTGTGTTTTGTACTTGGCGAGATGTGAGCTGTTACGTTGTATATGAGGTAGTTGTATAAACAGTTTGTGTATATATATCAGGGTTTGGATTGTTGTCTCTCTTTTGTTTCTGTGATATCTGGAATGCTACAGGTACTATCCCAACAGTGTGCAGTGAACCTGCTCGAGTTTTAAAATTTTGTATTTCTCTTCGTAGCACCTGCCTCTTCCGGGATACCTGATACGAATTCGTACTTATCGGGTATCCCGGGGAGCAGGGCATTACACACACACACACACACACACACACACACACACACACACACACACACACACACACACACACAGACACACACATACAAAATACCATATGGGTATGTAACACAATATAGGAAATACACCATCACACACAACAAGAGATACACACAAGAGAAATCCAGTATACACCTAATATCCATATCTAAAGCTATGTACACAAACCTTACACCTTCACTCCATAATACATCACACACATAAGTATAAAAACACACATACACACACATATACTTAACATCCCCCTGATTTGGCACTATATAAAGTCGGAACAGGGATACCAGGATTAAAATTTGTAACCACAAGTGCACGGTATTGTAGTGTGGCTTGGGGGTCGAACACGGGGAGGCGTGTGATGTGATTGTGATCAAACAGGAACCGGATCATCCGGTGGGTGAGCTAGCCCTATCGCTTTGGTGGGTTGTCATGATATGAATCTACAGAAAGGTGTAAGATATAAAAAGTAACCCGGGACCTTGGTTTCCACCCTATCATGAGTTCTCTCTATTACAACTGACGGATAGGGAAACGATCGGATTCTAGGGTTTAGTGGTGAGATGTTGCCTCTAATAGCGGTACCTAGCGTCCCCTGGGCCCGATATTCCGGTCGATGCCCAGGATGATACGCTAGGTCTACTCAGGTTTGGACGGTGGGCATTCCCATGTCCAACACCAACGACTCTGGGAGCACTAAGCTCACAACGATTGCTCCCGACATTTCATCCTGCCATTTCCATGCGCTAGGAATCAATGTCTACGCTAGGGGTGTGAGCTGTGGCTAGGGGATCAAACTCCCAGTTTATTTCCCCTTGGCCCGATGGTCAGAGGCGGTCTTTATCCCGCCAATGACAATAAAACGCCCCGCGTAACCATCTAAATCCCTATATCCTATCGAAACCCTAATCATATGGTCGTTCTAGGGAGAACCCACGAAGGGGCTTCCACCAATGTCCAACGTAGGAAACTACTCACTAATCATAGCAATAGATTCAATAACACAAATTTCAGCCATTGAAATGAAGATCAAGCAATAGAATACTAAAGCAAATGGTATTAATAACACAATATTAAAGTATCAAAGCGATCGGAGAACTTACAAAACAAGTTTATTTAGCAGCAGCCAAAATCCCTAAAAAATGCTTAAGAAAATGGGATGCTCATTTTCTGGGAAACTTAGGGCAATATATACATTCTGGCAAGATGCCAGGGAATATTCCCAGAAGAAGACAAAAATAAACATCCAACCGATCGGTTGAGACGACCGTTTGACTGGGTCTTCAGCTTCTGAGATTCTTCACCCGATCACTGAACCGGTCGGGTGAAGTTGTTGGATTCTTGAGCTCGCGAAGAAATGCTACAAGTGACCCGATCGGTTGACAAGTGACCCGATCGGTTGACAAGTCAACCGATCGGGTGGAGTTCGGCTCAGAAAACAGAGAGTACTGTCGCGACCAACCAATCTTTGAACTGATCGGTTGGGATTTGCCTCATTGCTGCTCCTCATCGGTCAGATACGGTGCACGAACCGATCGGGTGGAACTGTCCACCTGATCGGTTGAGAGCTGATACGTGATATACTTTGGCGATTGGCTCTTAGGATCTCGTGTCGCACTTCCCGTTGCTCCGGGGACTCATGATGTGTGCTTGGTATGTCCCCTGCACTGGCAATCTCCTACAATAGCACACAAACACAAAGAAAGTGAAAATGAACTAAAATCACAATAGAATAGATACGAAACAATGGAAAACAACAGAAAACGAAGGGAAATCACGGAGAAGACGTGCGTGAATATATAAAATATAAACGCACGTCAAAATCTCCCAAACTGAACCCTTCCTCGTCCTCGAGGAAGACGAGTGAGAGTAGGAGCTCGGAGGGAAAAATAAAAAGGAAGAAACAGAAAAAGAAAGCAAAATCCTAGATCACCCGTCAGAGCCAACGAAAACCAACACGCCACACTAAGCAAGCATGAGATAAGCATATCACTAAACCCAGGAATATGAGTCCATACAAGTGTCGTGGGTCCATGCGGTGAAGCGCAAGTGAGTGAGGTCGTGACCTAGAAGACGGTGTAACTATCTAAATTGTGCAATAAAGCTCCATATA
Organism: Scilla litardierei; assembly: GCA_030789695.1. Taxonomy (NCBI): domain Eukaryota; kingdom Viridiplantae; phylum Streptophyta; class Magnoliopsida; order Asparagales; family Asparagaceae; genus Scilla; species Scilla litardierei. Next base: position 34,817,683 of record CM061130.1, read on the forward strand.
CACATACCCAAGGAATGACCCAAATATCGATTCAATTCGAATTAGCGGTGAATAATAGCTCAATCATGCATGAGAATAGAGTAGGAATAGAAAACATATCATATGTCGGGGACTCTACTGCTAGGAACTAAGGAATCACCACACGACTACCTAGATGATCGTTAGAAAATTCCTATGCCAAGCGTGTTCGAAATCGAAGGGGGTTGAGTAGGTGTGGAGGAGATCACTTGGTGCAAATTCTCGCCTTCCTTTTATTTATGGCGGTAGGAATAATATTCACATCATGATTTTTTTTGGGTTTTGGATATTGGTATTTTTTTGGATTTTTGCTATACATATTTTTTTCTTTTCTCTCTCTCTCTCTCTCTCTCTCTCTCTCTCTCCCCCCCCCCTTTTTTTTCTTTTTGAATTTTTCTTCTCTCTTTTTTTTGGAAGTGGGATAATGAAAAGTGTGCACTCCCCCAAATGGGAAAATGATGCAGGATGATGGGATCTACACTTAGTAAAACAAAAAACAATACGAATTCTAAACACTTGGCAAAAGGAAAATTTTTCGCAGATCAGAACATAAGCAAATGGGTTATCCTAGTCCTATTGGTAGAGTCCCGACACATGCGATTTGAAGCATAATCTATATAGATTATTCATGCATAAAGAAGCAGACAGTGGAGGCTATATACTGCATATTCGAAATTGAAGCATGATAGTCTAGGGGTCATCCAAGGACAGGTATATAAAACAAAATCACAACATAGAAGTACACCAACTAACTAGTCACGACACACAACTCACACAAAAGCAAAGTGAACCTACGAAGCATAAAATGCAATAGGACTCGGCTTCCTAGGATTAGTGAGAGTGATTATCGTAGCTAAGCTAAGTTTGTGTGTGTGTGTGTGATTCCATGGCAGTTCATCATGTGGGGTCATCTCTAGGAGAGGGAGAATAAAAAAGAAGGAAAGAAAAAGAAAAACATGATGAAAACGACTCAAAAACGGAGAAAAAGACACGACTGACGCACAAAGTGCGACTCTCCCAAGCTAAATGTTGCATTGCCCTCAATGCAATAGGAGTAAGAGCGAGAGGACAACGACAGATGGGAGGGAAGTACGCACCGACAACAAATGGGGAAAACATGAAAAACACACAAGAAGATATATAGAAAAATAAAGAAAATAAATATTGAGACGAACTATACAAAACACATACACACGAACACACAAAACAAACACACTACAACGACAGGACACGACAACAATCACACAAAAAATTTGATTTCCCCCAAGCTGATCATGACAGTTCCAGAGAAGAGATGTGATCATAGTGAATCAGAAAAAGATGGCTAGGGGAAATAAAAAAAAAGATCAAAGTGCAGGAGCGATGGGGTCATCATCCTCCTCGGAAGAGGCTGGAGGGGTATGGGTGGGAGAGGTGATGGGTGTGCGAAGAAGTGGAGAAAGGGGTGGAGATGGTGAACGGATGGGTGTGGTGGTGGTGTGAACGATGGGTGGAGTGTCGGTGGTAATGGCAGGTAGGAAGGATACGGCGACCAATGAGATGGGTATGGGTAATGATCTCGCGCGCACAGCGGGCTTCTTGCGACGCGAGTAGGCGGTGGTGATAGAGGTGAAGGGTGGTGGTAGTGTAGGATCAATGGTAGTGGTGGTGGGAGGGGAAGAAGTGGCGGGAGGAGGGCATGATCGCATAGGGGGTGATGGAGGAGGTGATGGAGATGGAGTAGGTGGTGGGGGACCGTGAATGTGTGTAAGAAGGCGGAGAATGGCGGCGATGTTTCGCTCGAGAGCGAGGAAACAAGGATGTGAGAAGAAGGAAGTGGATGGGTCCGAGGAGGTGGAGGAGGATGCGCCAGCGTGCAGAGCAGCCAGCCCAGCTCAAGAGCGAGGTGAGCAGAGGAGGCCTATCGGACAGCAGAAGTGGTGCCGTGGTAGTGGTCGTGTGATCACTCCGTATTTTACACCTTTTTTCCCACATGTTTGCATGCCATTTAGATCGCTCAAATCATGTTTTTCACGGTTTATCGACAATATTGCGATACTTTTCACGATTTGTTGTTTTTGTCGTATTTCAGGAGATTTGGAGCGATTTGGAGTGATTCCGAGATACACCCACTCCGGAGTGTCACCGAAGACTTCCCTGAGGGGTATTTTGAGATTGGAGAGGAGCGGAAGAAGAAAGAACGTCGTAGGAGCGACGAGGAGGCAAAAATACACAATTTGGGCATCTTCAGCATCTCACTCGGCCGAGTGAAGGAGTCACTCGGCCGACCAACGAGACCCCGCTCGGCCGGCCAGATCGGACACGCTCCAAGCGTGCACTCGGCTGAGCATCAGAAGCCGACTCGCCCGAGTGGAGTATCACGTCCGCCCGAGTGGCACTCAGACGACGCCCATCAAAAACTCCCGACTTACTGTTTTTCGTCAGTCTGAGCAGCAGAAGCCCGACTCGGCCGAGTGGCAATTACCGTCCGCCCGAGTGGAGTATCCCGTCCGCCCGAGTGAAGATAGCCCATCGGCCGAGTGACGACAACTCACTCGGCCGAGTGACCCCCGAAGTGAAGACCCCCAAGACCCCGGACTTACTGTAAATTCTCAGGGTCTATCACTCGGCCGAGCGACTTTTGTCGCTCGGCCGAGTGAGCCGAGCGCCTGTAGCGGAAAACACGATTTTGAAGAGGCGCAGGGGCATTTTGGTCACGAATTTTTGGGCAGTTTTGGGGGGTATTTAACCCCAGATTCTAACTTAGTTTAGAGAGCTTCTTCTATTGCTTTTGGCAGCCTTTTTAGATTAGACTTTTTAGAGTTTAATTCTTGTGATTGGAGAGGAGAGAAAAGTGCTATTTTGTTGGATTCTTGGAAAGCTACATTGGTTTGTCTCCCTCTCTATTAAAAATCCTATTTTTATTGCTATTTTGAATATTGCCATGAATTCTATTGCTATTTCAATTGATTGTTCTTCCATTTGCGATATGATTTGTGAGTAGTCTTAACGTCCTAGGGCGTGGGGATGAACCCTACGAGCCCAATTTCCGATTTGCGATGATTTGGTAGAACTATTGCTAGAATTGCTATTAGGGTTAGTTTGGGATTGATATAACACAGATAGCTAGGTGTTCATATCGACTGGGATTTGCAAGAGATTGGATCCCAATTCGATAGGAAACCCTAGAAATCCGAATTGGGTTGAAATTGAGTTTCTGAAGTATCGGTTTGCAAGAGATTGGATCGATATTAGGATTCTCGGTTGCAATTCTATACTGATACCCGTTTGCAAGAGATTGGACGGGTAGGAACTATCCCAACCTAGGTCGTAGCCCGAGTTTGCACGAGAGTGGGCTCGGGATGCGATTGAACAATGACGTTGATCCTAATGCTAGCTTGCCTAGGCTAGGGTTTGCAAGAGATTGGACTCGAACCTATGTTTTCTATAGATCGGCAACAGCGTGAGAGCATGAGCTAGGTTTTACATTCAGTTGCAACTAGTTCACCCGACATTCTACCCTAGCAATTGTGAAACCGATGAATCACAATGACAAGATACGGTGAGTAGCGGGGATTCCCTATTCCCTAGGTGTCTTTATTTGATTTTATATCTCTTTACTTTGTTTGACGATTTTGACAACATCATCGAAAGGCAATTTCCTACTTTTCTGTCCCTATAGCCAGGTTGTTCGGAGAAGGCACTGTCATACGTCCTCCCTGTGTTCGATACCCGCTCACCGCTACACTGTGCGCTTGCGGTAAAACTACACGGTCGCTCTTTAGGGTGTACGCCTGGGCGCGATCAAGTTTTTGGCGCCGTTGTCGGGGAGGCGATTGTGTTTGATCCTACCACCCTAGCTATTTCTTTCTTTTTATTTTATTTCTTCATTTTTTATCTAACCCTTCCATTGTGCTAATCGCTTCTTTGAAACTTCGTTTTTCTGTGCATGTACACGAGATCCACAGCGGACCCCATAGATATATTGTTTGATCCTGAGATCGAGCGTACATTGCGGAGAATCAGAGCGGAGAGGAGACCCGATACGGAAGGGGGGTTTATGAATGTTCGGGAGACGCCTGAAGAGTTAGCGGAAAGAATGGCGAGGATTATTTCCATTCGAGATAGGCTCCGGCCTAAGACTTCCTCCACAACCTCGTCCATAGCCATTGCCGGAGTTGGCGGCCGACAAGAATTTTTAGTTGAAGACTGGACTTGTTGTTCTGATGCAGCAGGATCCATTTCATGGGAACGCCCATGAAAATCCCCACTACCACATCCAGCTCTTCCTATCAAAGTGTGCCACCTTCCAGATGCCGGGCGTCACCCTAGATGCCATCAGACTGCGCCTCTTTCCCTTCACACTAAAGGATAAAGCTCTTTATTGGTTGAGGACGCAAGCTGAAGGAGTCTTTACCACATGGGATGAGTTGGCGAGCGCGTTTATTGACAATTTCTATCCGCCCTCCAAGACGGTAAAGATTAGGAGTGCTCTCATGTCCTTCAAGCAAGGACCTCAAGAGACACTCTACGAGGCATGGGAGCGCTTCAAAGACCTGCAGCATCAGTGCCCCTACCATAGCATTGAATATTGGGAGCTAGTCCATAGCTTCTACAATGGTCTCCAACCGGGGACCAAGCAGATTATTGATGCCGCGGCAAATGGGGCCATCCTATCGAAGACTCCCGACGAAGCTACGGCCTTAATTGAGGAGATGGCCTCGAATAATCAACAATGGGGCGACGAGCGAGGACACTCTTCGTCCTCCTTGAAGCCATCTAGCATCTATGAGGCCAAGGCCGTGGCGGAGCTGACCAACAAGTTCGACTCTCTCCACAAGGTGGTGGAGAGACTGGAGAAATATATCACGGAGCCCCAAGGAGCCCCTTCCACATCCACACCAACAAGTCAAATGTGCGATTGGCAAGACCAATCCCAAGCTATGTATTTGGGAGGAGAACAAGCAGAGGGATCTTTGGAGCAAGTTCAATACGTCGCGGGGAACCAAGGATATTGGGCCAATCCGGCCGCTAGAAACCATCCCGGTTTCTCCTATGCAAACAATGATGGAGCATTGAACCTCCCACAACAACCACCTTACCAAGCTCGACCACCACCACAACAACAACAACATTATCCACCGAGGGGGCCTCCGCAACAAAATTTCCCACCAAAGCAACAAGTGGGGCCCTATAGGTCGCCCGGATACAATCAAGGGTGGAGAAATCCAAACCCTCCACAAGCTCAACAATGTTCCGACTTTGAAGCTAGAGTGGAGGAGTTTATGGTCGAGCAGAAGAAGACTAATGCTTCCTTGAAGGCGAGCCAAGATTCCCTTGCAACCGTTGTAGGCCAAATCTCGGAGTAACTTGTGTTGCTCAATCGAAATAGTCAACAGTTGCCGGCTCAACCCGAGCAAAATCCACGGGGCGCCACCAGACATATCAACGTCGTGGTTGCAGTTACTACGAGAGGCGGGAAGGATACCACCCCCGTCATGATTCCAACCAAGGAGCCCGTGGTGGAGAGAGTAGAGCCAAGTGAGCCGATCATTGAAGTTGAGAGAGAGAAAGAGCCGCAAGGGGAAGAAAAGTCCAGAGCGGAGCAGCTGATTGAAGAGAGGCGTTTTATGCCACCGATCCCATTCCCTCAGAGGCTTGCTAGAGCAAAGATGGAGAAACGACTAGCCAAGTTTCTCGAATATTTGAGGGGGGTAAGCCTCAATATCCCCTTCCTTGACGCTATCGTGGAAATCCCGACATACGCCAGGTTCTTAAAAGATTTGATTACGGGAAGAAAGAGGAAGGAGAAAATCATGCTCGCTGAGGAGGGGACTTGGTTCACCAAGAGAGAGAAGGAGCCCGCCAAATTCAAAGACCCGGGGAGTTTCCGAATTCCTTGCACCTTAGGCGGCGTCCCTCTACAAAATGCGTTAGTAGACGTAGGGGCTAGTGTTATCCTCATGCCTCTCTCTATGTTCCGAAGACTAAACACCGGCACAGAATTGAAGCCTACCGACATGCGGATACAACTAGCAGATGGTCAGATCACAAGGTCGGTAGGGATCACAGAGAACATCCCGTTACAAGTCCCGGGAGGCATATGTTTGCCATGCGACTTTGTGATTATGGATGTCACGGAGGAGGGAGATACGTCGCTAATACTTGGACGCCCGTTCCTCGCCACCGCCGGTGTCATTGTCGACGTACGTGAAGGGACTCTAACATTGAACGTCGGCAACATCAAGGTGGAGCTTCATATACCCAAGGCAATAAAACACATGCCTTATCATGAGGAGCTGGACTATATGGACCTCCTTAACGAGGTCATTGAGGAGGCAATCCCCCATTCCATCGGCGCACTATTCAAGGATGATTTTGAAGAAGGGCCGGATTTGGGCCTAGAAGAAAAGATGAATGACTCCCTCGATCTCTCATGAAAATTGATGAAGGCGACGCTGATGTCACGAGTATACGAGAGCTCTGCAAGCTCTCAAAAATGAAGTCTCCGAAGAAAGCTCCGCCGATACGAAAATCGGTGTCACCGATGAAGCCGAGGCCCGGAGCAAGACTAGCTTGGGGGAGCCACCCCCCAACACTACCCGAGACAAAGGAGCACTGAGGAAGAACACGCCGCCACAACATCCAAACCCAAGCGTTCTTCCCGATAAATTCGACGGGTGCATCTCATATGCACCCAATATCCCGCATTAAATTGAAAATCCAAGGGGGTCGAGCTCAAGACCTTAAACGAGCGCTTGTCGGGAGGCAACCCGACGGTTATCGCTTTATTTTTGCTTTGTTCTTTATTTTTGTTTTAGAAATTATTAGTGTTTTGAGTCGTTTGCCTGAAAAATTCGTGATAACGGGTCCTATTTTTCTTTGACAGGAGAGGAGAAAGGGATATATATCATTAGGAGGATGAACAAGGTGACAAAGAGCGCTCCAGGAATGCGCTCGATGCTTAGGAGGAGGAAGAAATCAACTAGAGGAAGAAAAATAGAGATTAGAGCCCAAACGGAGCCAAACAGCAGAAAACAGGGTTCACTCGGCCGAGTACACTAGCCACTCGGCCGAGCACATAAGTTCGTCCGCCTGAGCGACGCACCAACGAGGGAAGTCTGCTGTACCCAACTCTCTGTTTCTTTTCTTGATTTCAGTATAATTGCCACTCGACCGAGTATATATCTTCACTCGGCCAAGTGAAACTGATACGCTCCTAGGGCGAGAACTGCCGAGTAGCTTGTGCCACTCGGCCGAATGGACTTTTTCCACTCGGCCGAGGGTGGCAAAGCCACTCGGCCGAGCCGTAAGCGGGGAGGAGTTTTTAAAAATATTTCCGTTACGTTCACTCGGCCGAGCGACATAGTCACTCGGCCGAGTCGTAACTTTTCCTATATAAGTCGCAGCGGGTCGGCGCGTTTTTCGAAACGCCCAAAAAATCCAACGCCCGATCGCTGCGACTGTTCGACTCCCTCGACCGCTGCGACCCCTCCACTCGCCCGACCGCCTTGCCCACCGCCACGCTCGACCGACCACCGCCGACCGACGACGCCGCCGCACCGCCTGAGTCGCCGGCGACTCCCTTGCCGCCGGCCGAGCTTCGGTATGCCCTATTTCGCCCATTTCTCCATTTTTCTCCTATTTTTTTGACGATCCATATGCTAATCAAGCCCCTAGCCCAAATTAACTTCAAAATCTATCTATTATACCCCTAACCCCCCATACTTTTGGAATATTATTCGCTGATATCTTCGTTTGATGTGCAGGCTTTATTGGGGTGCTTAGGGGAGCCTTGGGGAGCTTCCGGGGAGCGTTTTTGGCTTTGTGGAGGCGGCGACTTCGCACGCATCCACTATTTTGCTCTCGCGATGTGTTCTGGTATATTCATTCCACTCATTTTTCGCACGCCGCATTTATTTCGCTTTTTGGTGAGCACCCGGGGCCCACATGCCGCCCCGGACACGGCCACCACTAGGAGAGCTTCCGCCAAGCGGAAGCGGCCGGATGAGCCCGGCCCCTCCCACGAGATGGAGGACTCTCCTCCGCCTACACCACCTCACCCCGTATAGCCACAGCCTGCAGACCCCGTTCACCCTGCACAGCCACAGCCTGCAGTCGCCGTTCACCCCGCACAGCCACTCCCTGCCGACCCACTGCCACCACCGGCTCCACTTGTCGGGCCGCTGGGGATTACGTTTCGAGACGACGCACACCGCGTAGTTTTTGAGCGCATTTCCCAGCGCTCGATTGTACCCTCCAGGTTCGCACACCTTGCAGACCTAGGACGCCTGGGGGTACTTGAGGGGATGCTCACGTTGTATCACAACGTGGGTTGGCGAAATTTTTTCCAAGTGTCGGCGGACACCTTCGTCCGTCCGACACTTGAGGTGCTGAGTTCTATAGCCCGAACCGACGAGGGATGCTCGTTTAGGTTTGTGGACCGAGAGTGCCAGGTCACTCTCGGTATGATGAGAGCATTCTTTTCATGGCCTGATATCCCCGGGGCCGACCGTGGCTACGCACCCACTCACATCCCCCCACCTTCCTTCGATTCCCACGCTTCTGGGCCCGGATCACGGGTTTACCAGCTGCCTTTGACCCTAGTAGGGCCAAGGCCTCAGCCATCGTCCACCCCTGCCTCTGCATAGCTCAGCGCCTTATGGCAACTACCTTTTTGGCGAGGTATGAGCCTGGGACGATGTCCACGCCGGAGCTTTATATGCTCTATGCGATGACGCACCCCAGAGTTCTAGCTAGGGGGAGTGACGAGTTGGTCCATGCCGTCGTGATTGATATCACGAGCTGGTTTTTGGACCGCATCATCGTATCGGTGGGCGCTCGCTCACCGATATGTTGCAGCGGTCTGATCACCCTGCTCGCCCTGATGACCAGCGAGGACCTACCGGCCGATTTGCGTCGTTCTTCGGGCCCCACTTCACTGTCTATAGACGTCATGGCCCGGATGAAGATGCTTCGTCCACACGGCCAGCGGTACTGGATTTGGTTGCACGGTCCCTACGGTGCTGACTACATGATCCTTCCGAGCCCAGCTCAGACACAGATAGCACCAGCACAGGTGGACTGGCTTCCGGCGATGGATCTCCTGATCCCCGCCGCCTACGTGCTTGAGGCCGAGGAGGCTGAGCAGGCCCACGCTGCACACGCTGCACCCGTTGACCCCGTGGCCCCTCAGCCTGTGCCTGATATTTCTGCTGCTCCCGACACCTCTGTCCACACTTCTGCCGATGTCGGGAGTACACTTGCTGAGACCGCCTCCACTACCACCACTCCCACCACAGCTGGCCCTCTGTCCGTTGAGCCCCTTTGTTCCGCACTACCCGAGCGCCCACCTACTTTTGTTGAGAGCGGAGAGCCTTCTTTCGCTGTCGTCGTGGAGACCATGGCCAGTATGATCTCCGCTGGGATTTCACCTTTTGGACCCCACACTGCCTCCCCAGCGGTTGTCACTTCTGTCTCCACCGCAGCCGTACTTTCTGAGAGTGTCGTGATGTCTGTTCCCACGTCTGTGTCACTGACCTCTCTTGCCGCCTCGTCGCCACTCTTATATTCCACTTCCGCTGCTGCTGCTTCCACCTCACACCAGCCTGTGCCCCAGCCTTGCCCTAAGGCTGGGCCCCCACTTGTGAGCACAGCACCCTTCCTCCACATGCCTACTGAGCCCATCCACTACACCACCCGAGCCCGCCAGCCCCGTCCTGCACAGCACAGACACGTGCGTCCCTCTGCACCACCTCCCCCCGACACTATACTTCAGAGCATTCGTGCTCTTGAGGGGGCGGTGAGTGCCCTCAGAGTTGACCTCAGGACCATGTCTGCCACCGTCACCGCTATGGCCAGCCGCTTCGACCTACTTCCGGGCATTCACTATTGCCTCACTCAGATTCTCGATCGGCTTCCTCGCGTACTGACCTCACCCACATCCACCCAGCAGGTACCCACACCCACTCCTACACCCACCCAGCCTGCTCCTACACCCACACCCCCACCCCCACCCACCCAGCAGACTGTTCCCCAGCCACCACCACCTCCTCCTCCTCCTCCGCCTCAGGACGGAGACGGCGCAGCACCACCCTCTTAGGCACCCTAGATGCCATTGATCCTTTTTGCCGTCATGCTGCCCGTCTCTGCTTGGTCCTGATGATTTTTGCCCACCTCACCCTCCCCTCACTATTTTTGGGTCCACATTTTGATCATATCTATTTATATCATTTTTGGGAGAGAGGGAGAGTCTTTTTGGTGTGACACTCTTATATCTGATTCACTCTTATATCTGATTCACTCTTATATCTGCATGCATCATGCCCGCCTCATATTTTCATTTTGTTATTTTTATTTCTTTTTCATCATGCATGCATCCTCACCTACCCCTACCATTACACGTCTCTCGATGTGCCACACTTTGCACATTGAGGACAATGTGCACTTTAGCTTGGGGGAGTGAGTTCTCACGCTTTTTCGATTTACCACCTTTATTTTTAGTTTTTTCACGCCATTTTCCGCATTTACACTCACTTTCATCACTTTTTCTTTTTTTACCATGCATCACGTTGTTTCTTATTTTCTTCGTGTGCCGCATTGTAAATAGTTTTATTTTTCCCTTTTTTATCTTTATTTCTTTCATCTCATGCTAGAGATGATTTTTCTGTGATGATGATGACGTGGAGTTAGCATTCTCTATATGCATGCTATACTTGTCATGTCTTAGCTTTTATTTCTGATATCATATGCTATGATCTGCCTTGTATTTAGAGATAGTAACCCACACTTTTTTCGTATGAAAATGGATGAAATTCTATTATTAGCTGAGTCTGAATATTCATATGTATGCTATCGTAGAAAACACAACAAGATTCACGCATTGAATGCTTATATCTGGAGTACCGTTTTCTTTTCCTATATCACTTCTATTTGCATGACTTGTACACTTCACTTCAGGATGATTGAATGATGTTAGCTATGATAAATCTGGATTAGTTTGCTTTTTTGTGATCGAAACCGAGTAGATTAGATTACCCTGCTGAAGTTGTCGTGCACGTCTTATAGAGTGAACCGAGAGACATATTTATTTCTTTCTCAACATATCTTGAACATCAATTCTCTATTTTAAAATCATTGGTGAATCTCCCCTTAGCGATTCTAGTATTTGGCATTTCCCCCGTTACTAAGTCCCTAGCTCCAAATTTCCCAAAACCAAAAAGAAAAAGAAAAATTCTTGTATATCCTTCTCTCTTTTGATTTGGGATCATTTTTGGTGTATATGCTATAAAAAAAGAGAAAAGAAAGAAAAGAAAAGAAAAATATTTGAGAAAAAGAAAAGAAAAGAGAAAAGAATCTCAATAAACGATCCCATCTCATATACTCTCTCTTTCTTCCCTCTTTTTATTTTTATTTTTATTTTTAATTTTTCTTTTGCATTTGGAGCTTCAAAAGAAATGGGGAATGTAAATATAGTTTTGTATATGCCACAACGCTTATAGATAAGCTTGGGGGAGAGAATCCAATGATGTGTGAGAGTGTGACTACCTGACGGTGCATGACAACCTAGGCTAAGTAATATTCTATACTCGGTGAGATTGTTTTAGCCTCACGAAATCCAGAAATCTACGCCTAGCATTCATTTAATGAAATCCACGCTTTTCTATTCTTTCTATTCTATTGCGTGATATTCTTATACTCCTCATAGAAAGCATTCAATTGAAAAGTGTGTGATCTGCGATATTGTATACCGCTTTAGATGATTCAGACAATGTTAATCTTAGAATTATTCCAATTTTCATGCTATATCAATATTCTTGGGTTTTCTATCTCTATTTGCACCATTATACTATGATATCGAAATAAAAGTCTTTGACATGTGTTTTACATTCGGTGCATGCTATATGAGTAAGCAAAACCCATGTCCTGAGAAAAATGATCTAGCAGCTTCCCTCTTCGCTTTCTTCTTTCTTCTTCGTTTTTCGTTTTCCGTTTTTCCATCGTTTTCATTTTTCTAAATTCACCGGGTTCGCCTTTTACTTATCTTCCTCGAGGACAAGTAAGAGGTAAGCTTGGGGGATTTTGATCACTCCGTATTTTACACCTTTTTTCCCGCATGTTTGCATGCCATTTAGATCGCTCAAATCATGTTTTTCACGGTTTATCGACAATATTGCGATACTTTTCACGATTTGTTGTTTTTTTCGTATTTCAGGAGATTTGGAGCGATTTGGAGTGATTCCGAGATACACCCACTCCCAAGTGTCACCGAAGACTTCCCTGAGGGGTATTTTGAGATTGGAGAGGAGCGAAAGAAGAAAGAACGTCGTAGGAGCGACGAGGAGGCAAAAATACGCAATTTGGGCATCTTCAGCATCTCACTCGGCCGAGTGAAGGAGTCACTCGACCGACCAACGAGACCCCGCTCGGTCGGCTAGATCGGACACGCTCAAAGCGTGCACTCGGCCGAGCATCAGAAGCCGACTCGGCCGAGTGGAGTATCCCGTCCGCCCGAGTGGCACTCAGACGACGCCCATCAAAAACTCCCGACTTACTGTTTTTCATCAGTCAGAGCAGCAGAAGCCCGACTCGGCCAAGTGGCAATTACCGTCCGCCCAAGTGGAGTATCCCATCCGCCCGAGTGAAGATAGCCCATCGACCGAGTGACGACAACTCACTCGGCCGAGTGACCCCCGAAGTGAAGACCCCCAAGACCCCGGACTTACTGTAAATTCTCAGGGTCTATCACTTGGCCGAGCGACTTTTGTCGCTCGGCCGAGTGAGCCGAGCGCCTGTAGCGGAAAACACGATTTTGAAGAGGCGCAGGGGCATTTTGGTCACGAATTTTTGGGCAGTTTTGGGGGGTATTTAACCCCAGATTCTAACCTAGTTTAGAGAGCTTTTTCTATTGCTTTTGGCAGCCTTTTTAGATTAGACTTTTTAGAGTTTAATTCTTATGATTGGAGAGGAGAGAAAAGTGCTATTTTGTTGGATTCTTGGAAAGCTACATTGGTTTGTCTCCCTCTCTATTAAAAATCCTATTTTTATTGCTATTTTGAATATTTCCATGAATTCTGTTGCTATTTCAATTGATTGTTCTTCCATTTGCGATATGATTTGTGAGTAGTCTTAACGTCCTAGGGCGTGGGGATGAACCCTACGAGCCCAATTTCTGATTTGCGATGATTTGGTAGAACTATTGCTAGAATTTCTATTAGGGTTAGTTTGGGATTGATATAACACGGATAGCTAGGTATTCATTTCGACTGGGATTTGCAAGAGATTGGATCCTAATTCGATAGGAAACCCTAGAAATCCGAATTGGGTTGAAATTGAGTTTCCGAAGTATCAGTTTGCAAGAGATTGGACCGATATTAGGATTCTCGGTTGCAATTCTATACCGATACCCGTTTGCAAGAGATTGGACGGGTAGGAACTATCCCAACCTAGGTCGTAGCCCGAGTTTGCACGAGAGTGGGCTCGGGATGCGATTGAACAATGACGTTGATCCTAATGCTAGCTTGCCTAGGCTAGGGTTTGCAAGAGATTGGACCCGAACCTAGGTTTGCTATAGACCGGCAACAGCGCGAGAGCGTGAGCTAGGTTTTACATTCAGTTGCAACTAGTTCACCCGACATTCTACCCTAGCAATTATGAAATCGATGAATCACAATGACGAGATACGGTGAGTAGCGGGGATTCCCTATTCCCTAGGCGTCTTTATTTGATTTTATATCTCTTTACTTTGTTTGACGATTGTGACAACATCGCCGAAAGGCAATTTCCTACTTTTCTGTCCCTATAGCCAGGTTGTTCGGAGAAAGCACTGTCATACGTCCTCCCTGTGTTCGATACCCGCTCGCCGCTACACCGTGCGCTTGCGGTAAAACTACACGGTCTCTCTTTAGGGTGTACGCCTGGGCGCGATCATCGTGCTGGCACCAGAGGCTAGGCCAAAGAGGGCCGTAGTAAGTGCCTCAGAAGAAACAGGGATATCACCCGGGGTGGTGAGACTAGGTCCATCCCCAGGGTCCTCTCTGAATGCAGGGATGTCCTGCTCGCCCAAGTGGACGACAGGGGAATGTGGTCTAGGTGCGTCAGGGAGAGGAAATTGTAGATGTAACCCCCCTACAAACTTAGGATCAGGAGGAAATGACCAATCTGTCTCAAGGTGAATAGACATGCGGCCAGGATTTGGCAGAATGGTATATGGTGTAGGGGGTGGCCATAGTAAAAAAAGCAAACCGACCGTTGCCTCGCGGCCGGATCATATGGGTATGCCTCAGGACATCAAGATCGAGATATGTAGATCCTGGGGCACGTAGCAAATCGGCGGGGATCACAATGTTGAAGGGAGGGTGTAAGGCAATGAGAGTAATGAGGCCGCCGCAGCAATATTTACCCTTGTTTGCGTGGCTAATATCAATAAGCTTTTGAATTAGCCATGCAGCAACGTTTATGCGTACGTGTGGGGCCTCGAAGGAAATCCCATCAACACCGGGAATGAACGGAAAAGTCATCACCCAAAGGATGAATAAATCTGGGATGGTCACGGTACCGGACTCATCTCTAGGAAAGAAAGTGCTCGATATGATACGGTGGGTGAGACGGAAGACTGGGTGGATGATGGAAGAGGCCTTGGCCTTGCCTCTAGAAAAATGATCATGAAGAGTGAGGCGTCCCCAAAAATGGTCGACATCGAAGTCGGCATGCAATTCATAGGGGGGATGCTGCCTTCTAGATTGGGGAAACCGAAAATATTGTTGATGGTATACACAAGGGCAAGGAAGTTTCGGTTTCGAAGGCGGAAATCGATAATTGACCCCGCCTCAGTTTTGAGAGTAGAGAGAAATTCCAGTGTGAGGGCAGGATAGGATGGGGCATGGGAGTGTAAGAAACCTAGCCAACCTAAGTTTGAAATAGGGACTCGACTTCGGAGAAAACCCCGAGATCGAGTAGGGTTTGATTGTGTGCAAATTTGGTGGCTAAGTGAGATCTTTGGCTGAGTCGAAGATAGAAGTCTTTGTGTACCTGACTCATGAAACGGACTCCCTGCGGTCCCATCAGTGGGTCCACCACAGGTATGATAGGTTGGAGTGGTGGTTGGGTAAGCAGAGGAGGAGCACGTCCACGTGTGGAACGTGTGGATTTTTGTCTCTTGCGAGACGGCTCCTCTTCTACCATGATGCGCTTACCCTTGTCCTTATCTTTTGCCATGATTGTGTGGCGATTTAGTGTGATATGCAAGATTAAATGAGTGTGCACACAACCAATGACAAAGGAGCAAAATAATAATACTTGGGCAATGTAAAAATCAAGCTAAGGAGCGAGTGTACCCAGTAATGAAGCGAGTCCAAGCTCCCAAAAGATCTCACGCTGTATGATGGAGGGATTTGGGGAACCGTCGCACGCTAATCCAACAAGAAATGAAATTTCGAAAAGTTGGGGGTTAAGGCTAGGGTTTGGGTAATATGCGGTTGAAATGTGGTCGATGGGAGGGGATTGATGGTGAGAGAGAAATGGAGGAAGTGGGCAAGTAATCTTAGAGTAGTGGGAGAGAGGAGGAGTTCGATTGGGAAGAAGGGGGAGATGAACTGCTCGAATCGATTGCATGGAGGTCGGGTGAAATGAAATCGATTCGATGGGGTTATATATATAGGGTTAGGCGAACCGATCGGGTGAAAGTTCACCCGATCGGTTGGGTCATTTTCGAAAAATCACTGTTGGATAGCAGCTACAGGTGAACCGATCGGGTGAGATTTCACTCGATCAGTTGATCGCTCCCCAAAAATTCCCGAGGCTTCTGTCATCATCATCCGATCTGCGACCCGATCGCCGCTTCTGTCAACAGATCGGTTCGCTCGTGTGTTGAAGTTGGGCACTTACTGATACTGACCACCCGATCGGTTGATGCGTGAACCGATCGGGTGGGGTAAATTCCTGCACAAATACAAAAAAATCATCTAAGTATCCCAACGAAAATCCCACAACAGTGTTTATTCACAAAAGCTAGTAAACTAATCTTATCTAAAATGAACAAGTTCAGAACATGGGTTGCCTCCCATGAAGCACTTTGTTTATAGTCGTTTGCTCGACTCCCGTCATGATCTTCAGGGTGGTTTGTACGGGTGACGCCCAACGTTCGGTGTCCTTTCAGCTGTTGGGGCGGAGTTCTTGATTGTTGGCGGTGACATCAGATGAATGGTCTCGACAACTCTCCCGCTGGTGATGTCCGGGGGCTTTTCCCTCATGTTGGCGTCAATCGCCACTCTTCTCAGAACTCGGACTTCATCAGTTGTGAGCTCCAAAGGCTCTTTTCCTTTGCCTTTGTTAGAGCAACCTTCCCAAATCCGGGGAGAGTCGACCGGGAGACACATACTTCTTCAGCGACTTCTTCTCTTCCTAGCTCATTGTGCTCCTCAAGTCCAGCCAAGCCTTCAGGGGGTTCCTTGAAAGAACCTCCCAAGCTCCTGCATCAATGACCCTCTCTTCCTCGATCTCCAGCAGATTGCATCTGTGTTCCTCCGGTGGTAACTTCATCAACAACGCCAAGTCGAACTCTACTTTCTGATCTCCGACGTTTAGGGACAATTTCCCTTTCTTGACGTCTATGAGTACGCCTGCGGTTGCCATAAAGGGTCTCCCGAGAATAATCGGAGTGTGATTATCCTCAGGCATGTCCATAACTACGAAATCGACTGGCACATGCACACCGCTGACGTTGACTGGCAAGTCGTCGACTACACCCACCGGGTACTTTACTGATCTGTCTGCCAGCTGCAGAGCCATTCCCGTGGGTTCAAGCTCACCCATATTTATCCTCTTGTAGAGGATAGGGGCATCAGACTTACGCTTGCATCCAAGTCGACAAGCGCTCAATTGATTGATACCCCCCCTATTGAGCATGGGATAGAAAAACTCTCGGGGTCTTTAAGCTTTGGCGGATTGGCTCGTTGAATTAGAGCGCTACATTCCGCCGTGAGGACAACTTTCTCTTTTCTCGTCCCCTTTGTAACTAGGTCCTTCAGAAATTTTGCGTACGGGGGGATGGTCTCGAGGGCTTCCAGAAAGGTGATCTGCAGACTCAGGTCCTTCACCATTTCGAAGAACTTGCCATACTTTTCATCAATTTTTTGCTTTGGCAACCCTCTATGGGAATGGCACTGTAGGCTTGAAGATCCTTGAGTTGTCACCCTCACTTTTCTTCTCCTCTTCAAAAACTCCCTCCGGAGTCACGGGGTTTGACGTCGAAGCTCTATTGTCATTTACTTCCAGATTTGATCTCTCATTGACCAATGGAGCTTCAGGTTCTTTCACGGCCTTCCGCACTGGAATCTGTGTACCACTTCTCAAGACTATTGCGGAGACATTTGCTTGATCGTGCGTCAAGGCTAGAGTTTGGTTCGGTCCCCTTGGGTTCACCTCCGGCTGTCTCGGCTATTGTCCCTGTGCCTTCTGGAGGTTGGCCACTTGTAACCCCAGCTGGGTCACTTGATCAGCCAAAGACTTCTGCCCAATCTACAGTTGTAGGTTGATCTTCTCCTGATTTGATATATACTGAGTCAGGAGGTTCTCGATCGGAGAGACCACCCGTTGTTGATTGTATTGTTGCTGCTGGGGCGGGGGTTGCTGATTTCTAGGAGGGTACTGCTGATATATCTGCTACTGAGGTGGAGGGGGCTGATATAGCTACTGTTGAGGTTGCTGGGGCTGCTGGTAGTGTGCCATGTAGCTGATGTTTGGGTGGTTCTGATTGTTAGGAGAATATGCAGGATTGGAACTTGTCCTCGGTGGATAGGGTGCATTACCCGTGGGGTTATAAAAGAGGGCACTCGCTTGATCCATCGGTGCCAAGATATCTCCACCATCAAAGTCTCCCAAGACTTCAGTTTCTACCGCTGCTACATGCTGAGTGTTGGTGCCACCGACACCTACCATGAATGCTGAGATCTGGGTGGAAAGCAAATCAAATTTGCTTAACAATTTATCTACTTCTTCCACCCGATGCATTCCTCCATATTTTGGTGTGGCGCGCTCGTCGCTCCACCTTTCATTGTTTGATGCCATATTTTCCAGAATATTTCCAGCATCGACTTCATTTCTTTCCACGAAGGATCCTCCTGTCGCAGCATCCATTGAGGACTTTAGGTCGTCCTTTAGCCCATTGTAAAACAAGTTTATAATCTACCAGCGGGGGAGCTCATGGTGAGGGAATTTCCTCTGCATTTCCTTAAACCTCATCCATGCTTCATGCAATGATTCATGGCTGGCCTGGGAGAAGGAGGAGATTTCGCTCCTTAGCTTCATTGTCTTCCCAGAGGAAAGAACTTGTTCAGGAATGCATTTGAAAGCTTCTCCCGGTTGTAAATGTATTGGGGTCCTTCCTCTTTAGCCATTGCTTTGCCTTGTCCTGCAGAGAGAATGGGAACAAGCTCAACCGAATCACCTCGGTTGACACGCCATTGATTCTGAAAGTTTCGCACTTCTCTAGAAATGAGTCCCGATGCTCAATCGGGTTCTCCATAGGAGCTCCAGAAAACTGGTCCTGCTGGATCCAAGCCACCGGCGATAGCTTAAGCTCGAAATTTCTGGTCATGATGGCCAGAGGTCGGATGCTGGACGTGATGGCCAGAGGTCGGATACTGGATGTGGACCCAATGGACGGCATTGAGTACTCAAGCAAGGACTTTTGGGGAGTGATATTTTCTCCCATGGCGAATTCTTCTCTTCTTCTTCTCTCAGCATTGTTACGCCTCAGAGTGGCGTTGATCTTTGGATCTAGAGGAACTAAGTCGTCAAGACTTCTCGAGTTCCTGCGCATCAAAAATCAGATATACATGTGAAGCATGTATGGTATAATGCCAAATAAAAATAGAAAATAAAGAATAAAGAATAAAAATAAAAGTGTAGAATGTGAAAATTATCACGGGGTAAGGATGTGAACTAGTCGCAGGGGTTAACATGGTCCTATATGAAACAAGCACGTTGCCTCCCCAGCAACGGCGCCATAAAGCTTGATGTCCCCTAGATTTGGCACTATATAAAGTTGGAATGGGGATACCAGGATTAAAATTTGTAACCGCAAGCACACTGTGTTGTAGTGTGGCTTGGGGGTCAAACACGGGGAGGCGTGTGATGTGCTTGTGATCAAACAGGAACCGGATCACCCGGTGAGTGAGCTAGCCCTATCGCTTGGTGGGTTGTCACGATATGAAACTACGGAAAGGTGTAAGATATAAAAAGTAACCCAGGACCTTGGTTTCCACCCTATCATGAGTTCTCTCTATTACGACTGACGGATAGGGATACGATCGGATTATAGGGTTTAGTGGTGAGACGTTGCCTCTAATAGCGGTACCTAGCGTCCCATGGGCCCGATATTCTGGTCGATGCCCAGGATGATACGCTAGGTCTACCTGGCTTCAGACGGTGGGCATTCCCATGTCCAACACCGACCGACTTCGAGAGCACTTAGCTCGCAACGATTGCTCCTGACATTTCATCCTGCCATTCCCACGCGCTAGGAATCAATGTCTACGCTAGGGGTGTGAGCTGTGGCTAGGGGATCAAACTCCCGTTTTATTTCCCCTTGGCCCGACGGTCAGAGGCGGTCTTTATCCCGCTAATGACAATAAAACACCCCGTCTAACCATCTAAATCCCTATATCCTATCGAAACCCTAATCCTATGATCGTTCTAGGGAGAACTCACGAAGGGGCTTCCACCAATGTCCCAGATTAGGAAACTACTCACTAATCATAGCAATAGATTCAATACCACAAATTTCAGCCATTGAAATGAAGATTAAACAATAGAATACTAGAGCAAATGGTATTAATAACGCAATATTAAAGTATCAAAGCGATCGGAGAACTTACAAAACAAGTTTAATTAGCAGCATCCAAAATCCCTAAAATGCTTAAGAAAATGGGATGCTCGTTTCTGGGAAACCTATGGCTATATATACATTCCGGCAAGATGCCAGGGAATATTCCCAGAAGAAGACAAAAAATAAACGTCCAACCGATCGGTTGAAACATCAACCGATCGGTTGAGACGACCGTTTGACTGGGTCTTCAGCTTCTGAGATACTTCACCCGATCACTGAACCGGTCGGGTGAAGTCGTTGGATTCTTGAGCTCGCGAAGAACTGCTACAGGTGACCCGATCAGTTGACAAGTCAACCGATCGGGTGGAGTTCGGCTCAGAAAACAGAGAGTATTGTCGCGACCAACCAATCTCTAAACCGATCGGTTGGATTTGCCTCATTGCTGCTCCTCATCGGTCAGATACGGTGCACGAACCGATCGGGTGGTACTGTCCACCCGATCGGTTGAGAGATGATACGTGATATACTTTGGCGATTGGCTCTTAGGATCTCGTGTCGCACCTCCCGTTGCTCTGGGGACTCATGATGTGTGCTTGGTATGTCCCCTGCACTGGAAATCTCCTGCAATAGCACACAAACACAAAGAAAGTGAAAAGGAACTAAAAATCACAAAAGAATAGATACAAAACAACGGAAAACAACGGAAAATCACGGAGAAGACGTGCGTGAATATATAAAATATAAACACACGTCAATACTACACACATAATATCAAGTCACACACTCTAGCCACACAAACATATAGATCTACTAACATGTATGTACTACACTCATACACATATTCACACAAGAATATATTCGCAAACCTTACACAAACCTTACACCTTCACTCCATAATACATCACACACGTAAAGTATAAAAACACACATACATACACACATACTACACACATAATATCAAGTCACACACTCTAGCCACATAAACATATAGATCTACTAACAAGTATGTACTATACTCATACACATATTCACACAAGAATATATTCACATCGCTATCCAAGTATAAACACTAACCATTATACATCCAAACATACACACTAATATAGTATATAACACATATGGGTATTACAATCTTTCTTTTATAGATACTGAAATATAAACAATGAATATTGGTACCCTTTTATATGGGTCCTTAGGATTAGTCCTTAGGAAACCAAACCCAAGTAGAGTTTGATTTCTTCAAATAATTTGAAGAAAAAATAACATTTTGCATAAAGTTAGAAACATATAAATCCTTGTCGCATATAAGCAAACATCTTTAGGAAACCAAATAGTATGTAACGAATTTCTTAGAAGATGTAACAAAATTGGTCTTCTTTAGAATATGAATAGTATCCTTTTTTAAACTAAATTTTCTTTGCTTTAATAATAAATACATGATGTTTCTTTTTCAAAGTAATAGCATTACCAAAATTATTGGATTTGGGAGTATGCTTATAAACCAAACATTGTCGATGATTAGCAGGAAGTTGTACTCTAAGTAAATCATCGAGATTATTCTTTCCTTTATTAATCTTATTAATGTTCGAAGACATATCATCATATTTCAATTTCAAAGAAGAGATATCCTTATCTAAACTAGAAATACGTGAAATCATATTATGATTCTCAGATTTAAGAATCTCATTTTCATGAATTAACTTATCATTTTGAGAGGATAATGACTCCTTTCATTTTAAGACTATATAAAGATAATGATGATGAAGTTAGTTCTTGATGTGAAAGAACTAATGCCTTATGTTGAGAATTTAACTTCTTAAATCTCATATATAAATCATTAAATGCTTCAAGTAGTTCTTCATTATCTAAACTACTTACCTCATTATCATTTTGTGCCATAAAGCACATATGTGCATTTTCTTCATTAGTATGTTCGTTGGTTTCTTCTTCTTCATCAGAAGATGAAGAATCACATGTTGCTGCTAAAGCTTTCTTCCTTTTCTCAAACTTCTTATCCTATCTGAAATTGTTAGATGTTCTCTCTTTTGGCTTTAGGAGTGGACAATCCTTTTTCATATGTCCAATCCTGTTACATTGAAAACACAGAGAAGCATCAGTAGTTTTAGGTTTGAAAATTTTAAACTTACCTTTTCTTAGAAACTTTTTGAAGTTTCTAGTTATTAGTGCCATGTTATCATCGACCATGTCAAAATCATCAGTGTCTGAAGATGAATTGAAGGCAAGAATTTTCTTCTTTGAATCTGCTTGTTCCTTACGATCTTGGAGTTGTACTTCGTAGACCATTAAGTTACCAACTAAGCTTTCAATGGTGAGAGTTGACAAGTTATTGGCTTCTTCTAAGGCTGTAGTCTTCTTCTCCCGTTCTGATGTTAAGCGAAGGATCTTCCTTACTTGTTCAGTTTGATATGTGTTTTGCCAAGTGCCATTAGAGAGTTGGTTATGTCGGTGAATCGAGTGATCATCTCTCCAATTGGTTCATTCTCCTTCATTCTAAATAACTCAAACCCGTGAACAAGAACAGAGATTTTAGTTTCCTTAACTTTACTAGTTCCTTTGTGTGTTATCTCAAGTGTATGCCAGATGTCATATGCTGATTTGGCCTGGGATAAACGATTGAACTCATTCTTGTCCATGGCGCAGAATAATGCATTCATCGCTTTAGAGTTGTGAGTTGTAACGATTTCTCAGTAGCATTCCAATGGTGATAAAGAGTTGTAGGCTTCTCGTATTGAGTTCCCAACATGTTCTAAAGTTTGTAGTCGATACTTTGAAGATAGGTCGTCATCCTTGTCTTCCAATAAGAGTAGTTGGAACCGTTGAATAGTGGAGGCCTTATGGTAGAGTGCCCTTCTGGAAATTGTGATGAAGACATTGAATTGTGTGTCGGATAGGTGTAGGCCATCTTAACCATGAGACTCTGATACTAAATGTTGGATCTCCTGGCACAACAAATACACTAGAGTGGGTGAATAATGTATATCACAACGATATTGCTAAATTAAAAGTAAATAAAAAATTGCAATTAGAGTGCGGAAGTAAATGAACACAATCCAGAAAATTCCAAACGCAAACAAATAGATTTATCCCGGTTCGGGTCCTTGTGATCCTACGTCCAGTCCTCTACCCTGTAGAGATTTGAATCCATTATAACACTTACACCTCCCCCCCCCCCGCGCAAGCAACCAACATACAAAGATGCCAATACTCCCTGTGTTGCAAACTTGTACAATCTCTTCAACAAGAAATTCACCAAATAAAGTAAAGAAAGAGTATGAAACAATATCACCTATAACCTTGATAATGTTGGAATTATAACGCAAGGAATGTGATTGAATCTCCAAGGTTTTGGATGAAAACTTGGATAGAACAGACTTGAAGATTGGACTTTCTATGGAGGAAAAATTTCTGCAGAGGTTCCTCAATGAAAATCTGAAAATCAATCACTTTCTGGAGAGAGAAAGTAAACTTAAGAAAAGAGAGAGTGAGTGAATTTTCGTGATTTTTAGACAGAGGTCCAAGGGCCTATTTATAGCCCAAAAAGTTAGTTTTTAAACGTTGGATAACTGCCTAAATTTTCAAAAAATTCTGAGAAATTTTTGTTCAAATTAGTCGACTAATGTTAGGGACTAGGCGACTAATTGGGCTGCTGACTAGGATTTTGGTTTTTGAGGTGTCTTTTCAGTAACTTCTGAAAACTGAAAATAACTGATGTAAACGGCTATAAACTGTCAGGAATTAGCCGTTTGTGGCAGTTCTAACTTCCATTAAGAAAATATAATTTTTAAATGACAAATCATTTAAAATAACTAATTTAAAATGATTCGTAGACTAACAGAATCTATTAGTCGACTAGAAAATCTGAAACTCATAAATTTGTAGGAAAATGATCCTAGAGACTCTAAAATAGGTCTGACTAAGTTTCAGGATTTTCTGAATTTTTTAATATTTAAATTAGTCGACTAGCACTAAGGAATGGTTGACTAATTGGATTTTTGACTTGATTTTTTGAAGACAGACCCAAAACGACTAAGTGGGATCACCATCAAGGTTTTTACATTCTAAGTATATGAAAGAGAAAAAATAAAGATTACATCTCTTTTTACAAGATACAAAATATCAATGATATGCTTCGTCTTGCAGTGGATGCATCTTGCAACTTGTATACTTGATGATTGTCTTAGTTGATTGTGCTATAATATCTGCATAGATAAAGTTAGTACGTATAACATAATATGTTTGTATCATCGAAACTATATGAGGAGTTGTGAGTTTCCAACAAGTCTCTGTATGCATGCATGTTTTAAAGAGATACAAAGATCAGTCCTACCATTAAATCTGTGCCTAATGAGCTTGACGAAGAACTGATAAGTATTATTATATTTTTGCCCTAATGATTGGGTATCACAATCTCTCTTCATTTCTTTGCAAACTCTGATTTGCTGATTAAAAATGATGCATAATGCAGGGGAGATGGTCTTTACTAGCAACATTGGCCAAGTTAATTATAGCAAAGCAAAGGCGGGGCTGACTAGCTTTATCAAAATTGTGGGGAAGGAATTTGCGAGCAGAAACATAAATGTGAGTGTAGTTCTGTTAAGCTTTTTGATGTATGTATCTTTGAGTTGAATGATACACCAAAGGACATTGTGATGACCATTAGCATCCTTCGTGCAGTAGAACAAGCAGTTTACCAAATGAATTCTGTTTTATTGCATGAATCAAGAAATAGATCATCATCACAAGAATTTTCTGGGCCTAAGAATGTCTAATATTTGCCAGTGCTATGTACTTTTTTGAGTCCATGGATCTTTATGGTTATATGTTGGTGGGTTCTCTGTTAAGTATTGGACTTCTCCCTACTTGGTTTTGATGATGAGCAAACATAAATACTTGTGAATAATCCCCTACATGTAGTTAATCCATTGCCTAAGATAATCTTAAAGATCATATAGCAATGGATGACTTCCAAGATCAATCAAAGCTCAATGAATTGAAGATTGGATGACCAAGTTGAAGAATGAAGCTTCAAAGACTTCAAAGGCCATTCAAGAGAAGGAAGAGAAGCATATATAGAGAAGGAAGAGAAGCATATATTCAATGTAAATCTTTTTATGCTTTCATTCTCTAGAGTAGAATGTAGCCTTGTAGTAGAGCTATCTTGGAGCTCACATGCTTCACTTTATCTAGCCTAGGATGCCATTAGAAATCATTTCCTAGGATTCCAACTCTTCATTCCCATTACTGTGCATTTTGGATTTTTAATAGGCGACTGAAGAACAAAATGCAGGCGCCTGAGAATTGTTCTGCAGTCGACTGTAATGCATATGTTTTGACTTAGGTTTTTGGGCTTTTCTGTATTCAACTTCAACAGGTGACTGCTGTACAAAGTACATGCGTCTGTCTAGTTTCAAGCGCATGTGACTTGTTAGTCAGTTGCATGTGTCATGCCCTATTTTGCATTATACGGGTATTCTACTGAACACACGTGGTATTTCTACCTACGATGCATACGTGGGCATGAAATAAGCATAGATATCGATGTATGTGATGTAGTGAAAGGGGGATTAGGCCGTAATACGTGGCTAAGGGAAGAGAATGCTGAATTTGAATGCGGGAGAAGTGCAAATGACGTCGTGGGTGTAAAACAACAGGAACGTATTAGACGTGTGTGTGTGTGTGTGTGTGTGTGTGTGTGTGTGTGTGTGTGTGTGTGTGTGTGATGCATGAATGCATGCATGGATGTGCGTGGATGTGTGTAGGAAGAGCCATGCAAGTGTGAAAGGGGTTAGGGGTCAATGGCAACCCCCGTAAATTTTTAGAAAGGTTAGGGGCAAAACGGTCATTTGGACTAAAGCTGTTGTGCGTACATACTTAAATGGTGTGTACGTAAAGTAATGGCAAACTTGTAAATACCTAGAACATGGAAGGGTATTTTAGTCATTTAAAATGTTGCATGCTTATCCTAGGAGTTTTCTAGTGAGAGATATTTTGAGAGAAACTTCTCTCTTTTTCTTTACTCTTCCTTTCTTTATCTTTTCATTTTTTTTCTTTCCTCCCTTTTCCTCCCCATAGGGCCGGCCACCCCCTCTCCTCTTTCTCCTTCTTCTTCATTTGGAAACCCTAATTACTCACTCCAAGAATCAAGTATGTCATGTGGCTTGCAAGTGGGAAGAAGGTGGAGAAGAAAGAAAGAGAAGAAAGGAGGAAAAACCAAAGTTTTGAGGTAGGAATCAAACTTGGATTTGGAAATTTAATTAGGGTTTTATTTTATCATATTTTTACATCATGTTTTATCAATATGAAGTAGTGGTAATCAAATTAATATGCCATGATTCAATTTTCATGAATCTCCCTTGAAAATTCTTAGCAAAATTACCCCCTTTGAAATTCTGAAATCTTGATGTCTGTTTTTGTCTTGATTCTGGTTACTGTAGCTCGAATTAGGGTTCGAAAAAAATATGAGCTTGTAGATCTTGAAGTTCTACCCCAAAATCATATAAATTTTGATATATGTTCAATTCAGAAATTAGGAGCAAAAATTCCATCTTTACAACATGTCTGTTTGATTTTCAGTTTTGACACAGTTTAGTAAAATTGATCTCAACACCTGCACACACAATGGAATTTCATGTTCTTGGTCTTGTTGGAAAGTTAACAAGTTTTTCTAAAAATTCATCAGAGTGCTTATATGTTGAATTTCTGGCTGCATCATGCCCAAAATTGGCTTTCAATATAGACCCTGAAATCTGTCTGAAAAACAGATTTGACACACTTTACCAAATAATTCACTATAAATCATATACTTAATATTTTTACCTGAAATTTTATTTTTAAATCCAGGACTAACATATCTCCAACTTTCATTTATAATGTTGTGTAAAATTCTGACTATAATTGGGTGATATCATCCATCTTTTAGGACTGCAGATACATTTCCTGCAAGCTGAAGTAGTTAAACAGTGTGATAACTTGTGTATTGTTGTTATTCTACCTGCTATGGTACATGATTATTGTTTTTACATGGAAGGTAGACTAATGATATGTTTTTCCAATGGATTTGCTAATGTTCTTACGGACATACACGTCACGTTCACCACGTGTTTGTGAAAATGCCACAATGAAGTGAAAGTTGAATAATATGATAAATGAGCTTGTAAACATTTGTGCTATGAAATATGTTGTGAAATAGCAATGATGGGGTCATGTGAAGCATGGTATCATATGTTATGAGTGATGAATTGAAATGGCTATGTTGAAGGGCATGACACTTGGGTGCATGACCCATTTGATATATGATTTGATTACGATGGAGGGCATGACACTTCGGTGCATGACCCATGTTGATATGAGTGTGGAATGTGAAACCATGCAATGTGTCCCCTTCAGTGCTATATATAATGTTAAATGAAGTTTTAGAATGTCTCAATCCTCTCTAAGGAGGGTGAGTTAGCAAAACCCGGGTTTTAGGTGGAATTTGAGTAAATTGTGGATATTAGGCCTGGACTGAGAAGTTGGGGGAAATGATTATGTGATATGTGATATTTATACCCACTCGCCTTTACCGGGAGTGGAGGGGACATACGGAGGTTGTGTTATTGTGGGAGATCCTCACTCCTGCCAGGGACGGGGGAGCTGAGAGGCCCGGTGTTATACAGTGCACGTGTCCACTGCGCCGTGTGCTATATTCACCCCAAATTTGGGGTGATGTCCAGGTCCTGGTATCATACAGTTTACCCAAGTTCCAATTAATTCAATTATGAAATAATAAAATAAGAATTTGCGTGTTACTCCTTCTGCTGGCAGCACTTTTCCTTCCCTTTGCCTGTTCTTGTGACTCTGTGACATGCCTTAGGCACTTGCACTTATCTTATTAGATAATGGTTGCTTAAACACTTGTGTTATTATTATTATTATTATTATTATTATTATTCGTGCTAACCCTTTTCTTGCAGTAACTCGACATTGGACCGCAGGTATGACCCTCTTATTTAGCTATTCACTTTTCGCTATATATTTAGTTTACATGTCTTATTCCTTTGCCTTGCCTTGTGGATTGATAACCCTAAAGCGATGCCCAGATCCAAGTTGGTTCCTACTGGGGCACGCATTGACGTGCTCCTCCCTATTTTTCAGGTGACAGGGGTAGCATGGTTGGCGGTGGCTTGGAGTTGGGTTTCTGGGGTAGTCTTGATGTGAGCTGTAGCTGTGTAGTGTGACATGGTTGTCATGGGAGGTGGAGAGTGGTGGTGTATGTGTAGTGGTGCATTTGGACTATGTATGTAAATGAAAGTTGTTATATAAATCTGTTGTTGTTGTCTATGTTATTTATGAGTTGTTTGATATTTTAATGAAGCTGCACTTGTACTATCCCAGCATGTGCGCAGTGGCCTGCTTATTCAGTTTCTTCTTCTCTCTCTCTCTTTTCCTCTCTCATCACCCTCACTCTTCAGGATACTTGGAAAAAAATTTTAAATGCCGGGTATTCTGGGGAACGGGGCGTGACAGTTTTTGGTGGCCCATGCAGGTCACCGCACTGCGATGTGCGTAAGGATAGTACATGTAATGCTTCAGTAGGTGATTGAGATAGATTAGCCCTAAGGTGGGTAGTGATCTTAGAGCCGTAAGTGGTCCACCCTTGCACCCCTAGCTTTAGGGAGTCCGGGGATGAACTTTCTGCAGTGTATTATACTATAGAAGTATATTGTGGGTGTACGTATGTATCTATAACTGTGTGAACCCGTGTGTATAAGTGCAGTTGTTGTGATTAGAGATTTGAATTATACATGTGGTGGTATACTTGTATTTAGTATATGTATTTATCCTTGAATAGCATGAAGTTGCATGTATCTTGGATGGTTATAGTGGTATATATATGTGGGCGTTTATACTAGGTGGGTAAATACTTGAGCGTATACATATATTGTCTCTATATAGATACATGATACGGGTATGTGAGTAGGTATGTGTTATACTTGTGTAACTCTGAGGTATAGGTGATAAGTATATGTTTATTAGTGGATGTGTACTGGTGGATACATATCAGCTAGCGGGGATATTATATGTTTGTAGAGACGTGGGCGAGGGTGTGTACGTATGTGATGTGAGTGCATGTATGCGGTTCACTATCTCCTAAATTACAGTTGTGTTTATGTGGGGAGTACACCAATGTGCGTACATCTACCCTTGTATGGATAAAGTAGTGGGATGTCCACATTGTCTTTGGACATGGGGGAAAGTGTATGTGAGTGTATATATGTGTATTTGTATGGGCAGATGGTGTAGATATAGTATGGAATACTGGTGCAGGTATATCACTAGTATTGCATTGCTAGGGTATGAATTCTTAATGTGTTAAAATTTTGAATAACTGTAAGTGTGTGTATGTGCTACCTATGTGTTCATATGAACTGGTATATTGTCTTAATTTAGTATATGGTTGTGGGTTGTATTATTGCGTGAAGATAGGTGTTGTGCTATGGCCATATATGGTGTGTATGTAGCGATATAGATAAGTAATGGACGAATGGGTAGTATGAGTAATGCCCCAGGGTGTTTGGAGTACATGTATCCTAAGGTGGGTAGGGGTGCTTTAAACCCGTCCACCCTAAGTTTAGACTCTTAGCCCTATACCGTGCCTAATATGGGATATGGATATAAGTGTGACGGGTATCTTATGTAGAATGTGATGAATGTAAGGATTTGAGATATACAGTGCATGTATAAGTGGGATGGCTATGGGTTTGCACGGTTAAGTGGAGTTACGGTATATGTATACATGTGTGTATACGCTTACTCGTAGAATGGTGTCTATAGGACCATTTGGATGTATATGTAGTACACGTAATAGTGGCATGAGGAGGATTGTGTATTGGCATATGAGATACTTGTATGTATGTAGGTGTGTTGTGGCAAGCGTGGTGTGATTGTGTATATGTGTTGTTGTTATTGAATGTGTATTGGTGTATGTCTTATGAGTGGTTATATGTATATGTATGTGAATGATCCCTATTCTGATATACATGTATCAGTATATGGATGCATACGTATATTGGATGTGGCTATCTATCGAATGTGTATGAATATTGAAATGCACTTATTTGTGTGTATACTAGCGTGCTAGTAAAAGTGTGGACATATTGGATATTATGTATGTGATGGTATGGGTGGCTACCGAATACCTGCTAGTGTAGTTGAGTAGCTTGACTGTATGAGTGTGTAATAGCAGGATATGTATAGAATGTGTGAATTGGTGTGCGTGCCCATACATGGGAATGTATGTGCATGGTTGCATGGATCCTAATAGACATATATGCATGTCTGTGTGCATACCTGCTATTAGAATAATAATCTGGTGTGTATGAGCCAACGTGTATTTGGCTATATGTAGGCTTAGATATCTATATATGGAATTAATGTGTATACTTCTGCGTGAACATAATGAGTATGTGCATATAATTGGGTTATATAGAGTATCCGTGTAGTGTATTGGTTGATGTGTATATGTGAATATTTATATGGTTGTATGGATTTCTATTATATGTGTCATAGCGGAGTGTCGGGATGTGAAGATGTATGTGCAGTGTGCAGTAGAAGCATATGTGGTTGTGTGTATATTGGTTGAATAGCTATATACTTATAAATATCCTTGTTTGTTTATCTGTGAATTTTTTCGGCATGGTTGCCTATCTAGGTGCATCTTGGATAAGCGTATTCCTGTGTGTATGCATGTATGTGTAGGTCTGTAACAGAGCGTGTGTGTATGTATATACATATGAAGTGGGGATATGAATGGGATGAGTATGAAACATAGGTGTGTGTGTATATATATATATTTAATGAATGTAAGTGAATGAAACTATTTGATAAGCGGGTATTGGAATGTGTGTATTTGTTTGTATATTTATGTGTATACGTGTGTGTGGAGTGTAGATGGATGTTTATAATTATTTGGCTATTACAGCAGAATATGCATAGGATGTGCAAAGGTAGTTATATATATAGCATATGGCGGGAAACGTATTATGTTTGTGCACTCTTGTGTGTATTGTGTGTGGTATATGTACCTATCTGTGTGAGGCAGTAGGTGCACTGCTATGGATGTGAGGTTATGTGTATATTTATTTATAGTTATGATTGTGAACCTTATGTGACTTGATCATGCATGTGCTAGTACGTGCACGTGAATGTATGTATGGATGTGACTAAATATTTGTGTGTATATAGGTATTTATGTGTCTATGAATGTGAGTGAGCCCATATGACCAGGTATTGGGAGTATAGGGATCCGGTGTACATACGGTGTGACACCGTGATAGTGACCCTGTTTATCAAGCAATGGTGTGTAGATTAATGTGTATTGATGGATGTCTGTGCATGGATGTAGACGTATATGTAAATATATAAAGAGATAGAATATGAATCGTTTATACTTGAATGTATTGTGATGTATCTGAAAGCATGCCATGTATGAATACCTTATGTATCGTGATATGGATATAGTGTGATGTCCTATGCATATAAATATGAGTAGTGATCTAAATACGTGTAATAATACGTATAGAGATTTATTTGTGGTGTGTGATGTATATGTTAATGTGTGAATATGTGTGCCTAGATGTTTATGTGAAGAACGTATACGTATGTGTATGTAATGATACATATAGTGATATGGATGTGCTACTAGATGAGTAATAGGATGTATCTGTGACATGTGTGCGATGCGGATGTGTATGGATGATAGGGAAGCATATAGTGTATATAAGTGTGGTGTAGATACGTATTCTTGTTTGTACTTCATGGGTAGTAAGACCATCATACCTAGCTGACCTCGGCAAGGTTCACACCCTAGGAAGTCCGAGGACGGACTTTATTTTAAGGTGGGTAGGATGTCATGCCCTATTTTGCACTATACGGGTATTCTACTGAACACACGTGGTATTTCTACCTACGATGCATACGTGGGCATGAAATAAGCGTAGATATCGATGTATGTGACGTAGTGCAAGGGGGATTAGGCCGTAATACGTGGCTAAGGGAAGAGAATGCGGAATTTGAATGCGGGAGAAGTGCAAATGACGTCGTGGGTGTAAAACAACAGGAACGTGTTAGACGTGTGTGTGTGTGTGTGTGTGTGTGTGGTGTGTGTGTGAAGCATGAATGCATGCATTGATGTGCGTGGATGTGTGTAGGAAGAGCCATGCAAGTGTGAAAGGGGTTAGGGGTCAATGGCAACCCCCGTAAATTTTTAGAAAGGTTAGGGGCAAAACGGTCATTTGGACTAAAGCTGCTGTGCGTACATACTTAAATGGTGTGTACGTAAAGTAATGGCAAACTTGTAAATACCTAGAACATGGAAGGGTATTTTAGTCATTTAAAATGTTGCATGCTTATCCTAGGAGTTTTCTAGTGAGAGATATTTTGAGAGAAACTTCTCTCTTTTTCTTTACTCTTCCTTTCTTTATCTTTTCATTTTTTTTCTTTCCTCCCTTTTCCTCCCCATAGGGCCGGCCACCCCCTCTCCTCTTTCTCCTTCTTCTTCATTTGGAAACCCTAATTACTCACTCCAAGAATCAAGTATGTCATGTGGCTTGCAAGTGGGAAGAAGGTGGAGAAGAAAGAAAGAGAAGAAAGGAGGAAAAACCAAAGTTTTGAGGTAGGAATCAAACTTGGATTTGGAAATTTAATTAGGGTTTTATTTTATCATGTTTTTACATCATGTTTTATCAATATGAAGTAGTGGTAATCAAATTAATATGCCATGATTTAATTTTCATGAATCTCCCTTGAAAATTCTTAGCAAAATTACCCCTTTGAAATTCTGAAATCTTGATGTCTGTTTTTGTCTTGATTCTGGTTACTGTAGCTCGAATTAGGGTTCGAAAAAAATATGAGCTTGTAGATCTTGAAGTTCTACCCCAAAATCATATAAATTTTGATATATGTTCAATTCAGAAATTAGGAGCAAAAATTCCATCTTTACAACATGTCTGTTTGATTTTCAGTTTTGACACAGTTTAGTAAAATTGATCTCAACACCTGCACACACAATGGAATTTCATGTTCTTGGTCTTGTTGAAAAGTTAACAAGTTTTTCTAAAAATTCATCAGAGTGCTTATATGTTGAATTTCTGGCTGCATCATGCCCAAAATTGGCTTTCAATATAGACCCTGAAATCTGTCTGAAAAACAGATTTGACACACTTTACCAAATAATTCACTATAAATCATATACTTAATATTTTTACCTGAAATTTTATCTGTAAATCCAGGACTAACATATCTCCAACTTTCATTTATAAAGTTTTGTAAAATTCTGACTATAATTGGGTGATATCATCCATCTTTTAGGACTGCAGATACATTTCCTGCAAGCTGAAGTAGTTAAACAGTGTGATAACTTGTGTATTGTTGTTATTCTACCTGCTATGGTGCATGATTATTATTTTTACATGGAAGGTAGACTAATGATATGTTTTTCCAATGGATTTGCTAATGTTCTTACGGACATACACGTCACGTTCACCACGTGTTCGTGAAAATGCCACAATGAAGTGAAAGTTGAATAATATGAGAAATGAGCTTGTAAACATTTGTGCTATGAAATATGTTGTGAAATAGCAATGATGGGGTCATGTGAAGCATGGTATCATATGTTATGAGTGATGAATTGAAATGGCTATGTTGAAGGGCATGACACTTGGGTGCATGACCCATTTGATATATGATTTGATTACGATGGAGGGCATGACACTTCGGTGCATGACCCATGTTGATATGAGTGTGGAATGTGAAACCATGCAATGTGTCCTCTTCAGTGCTATATATAATGTTAAATGAAGTTTTAGAATGTCTCAATCCTCTCTAAGGAGGGTGAGTTAGCAAAACCCGGGTTTTAGGTGGAATTTGAGTAAATTGTGGATATTAGGCCTGGACTGAGAAGTTGGGGGAAATGATTATGTGATATGTGATATTTATACCCACTCGCCTTTACCGGGAGTGGAGGGGACATACGGAGGTTGTGTTATTGTGGGAGATCCTCACTCCTGCCAGGGACGGGGGAGCTGAGAGGCCCGGTGTTGTACAGTGCCCGTGTCCACTGCGCCGTGTGCTATATTCACCCCAAATTTGGGGTGATGTCCAGGTCCTGGTATCATACAGTTTACCCAAGTTCCAATTAATTCAATTATGAAATAATAAAATAAGAATTTGCGTGTTACTCCTTCTGCTGGCAGCACTTTTCCTTCCCTTTGCCTGTTCTTGTGACTCTGTGCCATGCCTTAGGTACTTGCACTTATCTTATTAGATAATGGTTGCTTAAACACTTGCATTATTATTATTATTATTATTATTCGTGCTAACCCTTTTCTTGTAGTAACTCGACATTGGACCGCAGGTATGACCCTCTTATTTAGCTATTCACTTTTCGCTATATATTTAGTTTACATGTCTTATTTCTTTGCCTTGCCTTGTGGATTGATAACCCTAAAGCGATGCCCAGATCCAAGTTGGTTCCTACTGGGGCACGCATTGACGTGCTCCTCCCTATTTTTCAGGTGACAGGGGTAGCATGGTTGGCGGTGGCTTGGAGTTGGGTTTCTGGGGTAGTCTTGATGTGAGCTGTAGCTGTGTAGTGTGACATGGTTGTCATGGGAGGTGGAGAGTGGCGGTGTATGTGTAGTGGTGCATTTGGACTATGTATGTAAATGAAAGTTGTTATATAAATCTGTTGTTGTTGTTCTATGTTATTTATGAGTTGTTTGATATTTTAATGAAGCTGCACGTGTACTATCCCAGCATGTGCGCAGTGGCCTGCTTATTCAGTTTCTTCTTTCTCTCTCTCTCTCTCTTTTCCTCTCTCATCACCCTCACTCTTCAGGATACTTGGAAAAAAAAATTTTAAATGTCGGGTATTCTGGGGAACGGGTCGAGACAGCATGCCTCCTCTAGCCCAAAGATCCAGTGTTCTGTCAACTTCGCACTGGTGCAAACAGACGACTATAATTGGTTTCGCA
The DNA here is from genome assembly GCA_030789695.1 of Scilla litardierei. Classification (NCBI taxonomy): domain Eukaryota; kingdom Viridiplantae; phylum Streptophyta; class Magnoliopsida; order Asparagales; family Asparagaceae; genus Scilla; species Scilla litardierei. The sequence continues at coordinate 34,852,540 of CM061130.1, forward strand.
GTCGTCTGCCCATAGCACATGTGCCTATGGATACCACATCAGTCGCATGTCCATCACTTGCCCAAAATTTTCATTTTGGCAAGTTACGCACTTGTGCACACAGACAAATGAAGTTGGTTTCCCATTCGCCTGCTGGTAGGCCCAAAATAGTGCTTCTCTCAAGCGCAAGAGTCCGTACAAGTAATATAATCTGGGAGTCCAGATGTCGAATCCTCGGGAGAAAATCTTTTGCAACCACAGCTCAAATCAAATAGAAATCCAACGAAGAGAAACTAACCACTTCAATAATGATGGTGATGTGAATGGAGTTGATCGTGGTGAACAATGCGAACGAAGAAAATTCGTGAAAATATCTATGAAAAGTATGCACATGGTATGGGTTCATTAGGGTCCATGCGTCGTATTAATTTGGTTGACGAATATAACGTAATGAATTCTCTTTTAGAGAGCAATTCACCGGAAAATACCCTATATAACTCAATGAATTCTCCTTTTGGGAGCAATTCATCGGAAAATGCCCTTTTGGGGGTTCAAGCACAAAATTCAATAAGATCATTGCTAAAGTTTTAGTCTTTTAAATACGATATGGAAGTCCCTTTTGGGGAAATCAAAACTCACCCTTGTGGGGTGATCATCTACTCTAACATGTTCTTTTGGAAAATGAAGAGAAGATTTAATAACAAAGACTATAACTTTATCAACGTTAACAATTTAGCACAACGAATATTCAACCAAACGAATACAAATCATATCCCCTAACTACATCATACCATGCACAATAAGAATTTAGCTACTGATGGTGCAAGAAAAATCAAGTTTCATAGCAAAATACATCATTCTAATAGCAAACTACAATAGAAAAGCACCAAATACGGGGTATAAGTTTAAGAATTTATCACCAAATCTCCAATATAGACACCAAAACTCTCTGGAAATAAGAAGAATAGCCTCTGGAATTTTACAGAATTTTTCAGAGGAGAAATACGGCTATTAGAGCCTCCAATACACCCCGAATACAAAGAATACGGCCAAAACCCTAGAAATACGCTTATATAGAGGCATTGCGGGTTTGGGGGCCTTAATGGGTTTAAAATTCGCATCCGCTTGCATCCGAACCCGATCCGCCAGGCGGATCAATTCCTGGCCGTTCATCGCGTGCGAGATCGCACCTCTGCTCGATGTGTGGCTCTGTAAAAGTCACGCTCCGCTGCATCCGAGTTCAGCTCGGGATCGTTCAGAGCCGTTGGATTCGAGATCCAACGATTGCGAGCGTTCCACGTTGCCCGTTAATTTTCGCTCTTCTCTTCGTTCTTGTCGCGTGCGGGGTCGTTGATGGTCGTCGGATGGGGATCTCGCGGACAGAGCATAGCCACGTCGTCGCTCATCTTCTGGCCGCTAGATGAAGAATGGACGACGCCGATGGAGCCACGTGGCCCCCCGATCTGAGCTGCGCTTCAAGTTTGATGGGAGAAGTATGGACCGTTCGATTGAAATCGAACGGTGGAAGATATGTCGCGTCGCCTTTTATTTCGACCGTCGGATCAAGCGGGAATTTACAGATGTCCGCCACGTGGCAAGCTCTGATTGGGTGGCGACCGTATTTTCGTATTTCCTTGCGTATTTCCTCATTTAATTGGTATTCTGCATTCAAAAATACACAGTAATTAGCACAGATCTCAGAAAAATACAAATAAATAGTCGTTGGTATCATGAGATCGAGATCTTGCCATGAAAAATATAAAAAGTGCAGAAATACTCCATTAATTGCTGTTTTGTACTCAAATAAGGTGTTTTCTCTAATAAATGATTGTGTACAAAATACGTATGTATTAGAGAACAATATAGCATCACATGAGCACAAAATAGGGCTAAATGGGGGGTTAAATATGTAATATTGAACCCGAATCACCTGCCCATGGCACAGGCGCCTGTGGATACCGCATCAGTCGCATGTCCAAGTTTACCCAGAATTCTTACTCTCTGTCAACTTTCGCACTTTGCCATACAGTCGCCTGTAGAAGGTTTCTCAGTCGCTTGATGGTTTTCAGGCGCCTGTCCAACCTTCATTAGTCGACTGTCATGTGTGATAGGTTACCGTTTGAAGTCTCACCTACCTGCTGACATAGTGCAGTAGGTGAATGTGAGTTCTTCATCAGTTGCATGTCCTGTCTGTAAAATCTATCCGTTGGCTTTTTCCACACGGATTTCAAAGGTGGTTTTGGAAATTTTGTTTGAGTGTTTTAGAGAACTTGTAAAATAAGCTCTCTACTGTTCTATTAAAGCTTCTTAGCCAACTTCTTGAAACCCTTAAGACTTCATTGCTCACATTCTCTCTAAGCCCTAGAATCTCATTCTCTCTTGCTCTCCAACCTAGAATCCAAGATGATATCCTCTAGGCATTTGGTGAAGACAAGAGAAAGGGCTTCACTCTCTTCTTGGAAGAGATCAACACTCACTTAACTTTGCTCCTTCAAGTTCTACTTCAAGACATAGGTGAATTGTAAGTGTATTTCATAATTTCATAACTTTCGTTATTTGAATTCACTCTCGGTTTGTGAGAGTGGTTTGCTTGATCCCAAGTTGTGGGATTCAAGGACATCGATTGTTGTTCGATTTCACTTGTAGGGTTGCTACAAGTGTATTTAAAGGAAACCTCAAGTTAGGAATCTAACTTGAGTATCCGGAGGTATCCGGTTGGAAGGGACGTAGGATTACCGGGAACAAGTTGGGTTTGGCTTGGGTAATTGAACCCTTGAAACATCTTTGTGTTAGCATTGATTATTTGTTGTTTCATTTAATTCCGCATCTTTGTTGGATTAGGATTTTAATTATGCATAATTTTTAGTTAAATTTTATAAATAATATTCAACCACCCTTCTAGTGTGTTCTTCATAGCCATGGTGCTTACAATTGGTATCAGAGCGCAAGTTTATAGAAATGGCATCCAACAACAACAACGTTCATCTATCTCCTTCGTACAACAATCACGATCGTGATGGTGCTTCTACAGTATTCGAAGGACAATCAACGGTTCGTCCTCCGCATTTCAATGGCACGAATTTCGGCTATTGGAAGTGCCAGATAGAGACGTTCCTAAGGAGTGCTTCTCTTTGGAGAACCCACCATAAGGATTACGTTGAACCCACCGAAGAATATTTTGAAAAATGGACTCCCGTCGAGAAGTCCATCGAGGTAAACAATGCCAAAGCAATGAACACTCTTCATTGCGCATAGGATCTGGATGAGTTCAATAAGCTATGTACATGTAAGAGTGCATATAAAATATGGAACCTTCTCGTCGTCACCCACGAGGGGACGAACAAGGTAAAATTGTCAAAGTTATATGTTGATATACAAAACTTCGACATGTTTCATATGCAGGAAGGTGAGAACATTGCAACGATGTACAGCTTCACCGACATCACCAATGAGCTTGAAGCTCTAGGTCAAGTATACACACAACAAGATAAGATAAGAAAGATAATCATGGGAATAACCTCAAAGTGGGAAAGAAGGGCTATTGCCATTGAGGAGGTCAATAACATGAAGAACTATACCGTGGTGAATCTTACGGTATTATCATGCCTTACGAAGTAAGAAGGGAGAACCGATTGAAGATTAGAGCTATAATGAATCCAACGGAGGCAAAGAAGAAGGCATTAGCATTCAAGGCTACCTCTTCATCATCTGATAGTGATGAATCCGAGAATGAAATGGATTTGGAAGAAATGGCATTAATGGCGAAGAAGTTCCAACGCTTCTTTCACAAATGTAAATTCTCTTCCAAATATAAATTTGATTCCACTAACAATTCCTCTTCTCTTTGTTTTAAATGTAACAAGCCAAGGCACATCAAGAAGGAGTGCCCAATGCTAAGGAACAAAGAAAAAGGGAAAGCACTGAAGTACCATAAGTCTGACAAATTAAAGAAGAACAAGAAGAAAGGACTCGTTGGGACTTTCAATGACTCAAGGGGAGATTCCTCACACGAATTCAAGGATGAGAAGGGTGAGAGTGCACATATGTGCTTCATGGCCCGAGAAGATACATTCTCCGATGGAAGCGATAGTGAGAACGATTAACCCGATGTAACTATGGATGATCTTCGTATTGCTAACGAAGAATTATTTTCTAAGTATCAATATCTTATGCTTAGATATACTAATTTGAAGAAATCAAATGTTAGCAAATAATACATGTCATGCATCACCAACAATGACACCATTGTTGACACACTTACACTTAAGAAAGCCAATTTGGTTTCTCAAAATGTCACTTTGATGAATGAGGTGAATTCTATCAAATCTCAATTAGATCACGTTTCTTTTAAAGATAGTGTTGATCTAGCTTCACAAAACACACAATTGGGTATTGAGAATGATTTGCTCAAAACCCAAGTGCACGAGCTCACTACACGTGTGTCCACTTTGGACACTAATATTTCTTCCCGTAGAGAGAAATATGAGCTCATATCCTCCCAAGTTAAGAGATTTAACAAAGGAAACGTGCAATTGGATGAATTGCTTTTCAACCAATTCTGGTCACACATCGTGTTGGACTTGGTTATATGGAAGCAAACACATCCAAATCACGCACCTCCTATAGTGGTGTAACTATAGATTTTGTGAGGCCATCCTCCGGTGCATCCACTAGTAGTGACAAAAACACTATTGGTAGCAAGCCTACCAAGAAATTCACCACTACACACGTTCCTCCGTTTGACAAGAAACCCATTAAGGGTGGAAATCAAAAGAAAGTACATGCCTTCATGTACACTAACACTCACACTCGTAGGAACACTCCTTCCTCTCATTTGAACACACATGATGAGTTTTATGCTCCACACCCACGTGCACGTGCAAACCCACACGTGAGAAATACTCATGCATGTGCTCCTACACACTCTTATGCTCATACACATTGTTTCAGAGTGTTTTCTCACTACAAAAGCGTTGACCGTGGACTACCCGGTCAACGTGGTCAAGGGGCCGACTCGGGTCCCTCGGATGCGACGAGTCCACGCGGACGCGACGCAAATCTGAGTCGTGGATGACGTGGAGCACTTCGGCTGGGCCGGGTCTGGATCCTCGGTCGCAATGGGGCGAGGGGAAGCCTCGGCCTGGTGTGAGACGCTCGACCTCGGACGGTCGGATGGCGAGGGATAGCCTCGGGGCCTCGTGAGCGGAGGGGAAGCCTCGGCTCGGACGGTCGTGCTCGGCCTCGGTCGGTCGGGCGACGAGGAGTAACCTCGGTCGTCTTGCTTGATGCGTGGCCAGCGTGAGGCGGAGGGGAAGCCTCGGCCCGTGGATCTGATGTCCTCCTGCGTAGACGAGAACACTCGTCAGGGGGGCCGGACCTTGGTTCCGGCCAAATCCCCTCCGATGCCTAAGTCAAACGGTGATCTGAAAGAGGAGGCTCGGCGGAGACGGTTCGACTCGAGAGGAGATCGGATCGGCGTCTACCGGCACGAGCGGGGGAGGAAGGAGATGAAATGGGGGAACTAGGTCGTTGAAGGAGTACCTTAGGTTTTAGTTACCTGAGATGCTGTCCCTTGTCTAGTCGTCCTTCTAGCCCTTTTATAGGCCTCCCGTCGCGATTTTCCACGACTCACGTCCCTCATCCGCCCCCGATCGTGCCCCCTCAATCCGCCTCCCTATCGCCGTTCCCTGCGCCCTGCCAGCACCTCCCCATTATCGCCATTAAGTGGTCGCGGGCCCGGGGGAGCGGTTATCGCTGGAGTGGGCGAGTGACTTGTGCGTTTCCAGGGCCGGGTTGTATCGCCGTTCGGGGGCCCTCGAAGGGGCCTTGTCGGGCGGGCCTGATCTCGCAGACGGGCTTCTGATCGGTAGTTGGGTTTCTAGCTCCATGTTCTTTCGGGCTTCGTTTGGTGGGCTGCGCCTTTGGGCCCAAGCTGTTGGGCTTCCGTAAAATAGACGTATCAATTGCCCCCATCGGTGGGGCCGATCGGCCTTGGCCGGCTCGGTTCGACCGATGCGACTCCTGGGGTTCCGAGTGGCGCGTCAGTCGAGGCGTGGTCATAAATGAAGGTTATGATGAGGCGGATCGATTGGACTTCCCTTGGCGCCGATTTCGAAACGTCGCCGGCTCTTTGAGGCCTGCCACGCGTTCCTGTCAAACGTTTCGAATTCACCCCTGGGTCTGGTATATAAGATCCCCAGCTACGTTGATCCCAACTTCTTCCTTGCTCTTCCCTTCGTTCTAGGCTTTCCACAACTCGGAGTCTCCCGCCGCCTTCGTTTCCTTGTCTTCTCCAGATTAGCAAAAAGGTAACTCCTTTCTCATTTTCATATTATGGCTACTCTTAGGATAGGTGGTTCTGGCCAAGGGGCGAGGGATCCTCCTGAGTCCAGGCGGGGCGGGTCCCGATCTGTGGGATCTGGTTCTTCCTCTGGGAGCCGTCTCCTCCGAGATAAAGGGAAGGGGAAGCTCTTCCCGGACTATGCCGGCGATGATGTGGCGTCGGCTTCCGTGCGGCTTAATGTACCTCCGATTATCCTCCGAACGCCATCGAGGACTCCTCTTCTAGCGGCCGCGGAGATCCGGGAAAGGTATCTCTGCTACCCGTACGACGTTCGAGTCCCCTTCATCGACGAGCGGATCTGCCTTCCGAGGAGAAATGAAGTCAGCGTCTATGTCGAGATGTTCCGCCTGGGTCTTCGTTTCCTGCTCAATCCCTTCCTCATCCAGGTCATGGAGTATCTCACGGTGCCCCTTTGCTAGTTCACCCCCTGTTCGATTGCGGTACTGACGTGCTTCGTGACGCTCTGCTGTACTCGTGGTCTGGAGCCATCTCTCCCCCTTCTCTTCTACTTTTATCAGATCCAGACGATCGGTCCAGGGTCGTGGTTGCACCTCCGAGCCCACTCGAGGAGGGAATGCCTGATCGGGCTACCCCGCTGGTCGGGGGATTGGAGCTCGGATTATGTCTTCGTGGTCTTCCTGGAGGACGCCCAGATTATGACAGGTTGGGGCGGGTCGGTCCGGCCTTGCCCAACGCTAGCCCTCTCTGAGGTGGATCAGGCAGCCGTCGCGCTGCTGTTGACCCTCCCCTTGGAGGTGAAGTCCATCTGGTCTTTGTTGGACGACCTACTCTTGAAGGCCTTCTTGTGGTCTCCGGGTAGGTCGCTTTTTCAGTCCTGGATTGCCCCGCAGCTTACCCTGATTTCAGTTTCCCTTGCAGGAATGTCTGGTCGCGAGTTCACCCGCGATGTCGATGAGCTGATCCGTCGTGGAGCCACTCAGAGCCTGGGCAGTACCTCTGGAAGGGCGCCTCGGCGGACCGTTGAGGAGGAGGTGCGCCGAGCCGAGCCTTCCGTGGGCAAGTTGGTGGCCGTGCCTCCTGACTCTTCTTCTGGCGATCTCCTCCCCGGGGGGGTCGCAAGGGCCGGATCCGCCCCGTCAGCCCAAGAGGCGGGGGGTAACGACGGGTCTGGTGCAGTCCCTCCTGCACTTGGCGTGCCCCCTCTTGTCCCCGAGGGTGGAGATGGTGCGAGGCGGAAGCGCTCCCCTTCGGCCTGCGGAGCCTTACAGAGGGAAAAGGATGAAGGAAGATGTGGATCCCTCCAGTCCGGCGTGTTCCGTGCCTCCGGCGGCGACCACCGGGGATCTTCCGGTGGCCCTGACAACCACCCCCGTCGCAGCGTCCCCGCCTCCATTGCCGGGAATCGGAACCCTGTTGGCGAGCAGCTCGGCCTCCCTCGAGGTCACCCCCGGGGGTTTGGTGTTGTCGACCGAGCCCTAGCCCAGCAGGTTACCGAGGGCTCCATCCTTCCCCGAGACCGCAGTCTCCTCGAGAGGATTCCCGCCGACAAGGTGTCGGACTCCTTGGTCTGGATCCTTCAACAAGTTCGGCTATCCTGCTGTCCTTTCCTTCCCTTCACTCTCTTCCTGGCTCATGTCTCGTCTTTCAGGGTTCAACGCTCGTTGTTGAGTCGCAGCATCGAGCCGTCCGTTTGAGGGAGCTGGAGGAGTCCTCTGCGAGGGCCCACGAGCGGGCCGGGGCGGCGGAGGTAGCTATGGTGGCGGCCCAGATGGAGTCTCGGCTACTCAAGCTACGGGTGGCTGAGCTAGAGGGTCGAGTGGACGACCTCCAGGGAAAGTTGGGGGACGCTCGGCAGTCGGCCGAGGAAGCGGCGGAGTAATTTCGCCTGGAGAGGGAGAAGCTTCAAAGGGAACTGTCGGATCGGCGTCAGGTGGCGCGGTTTGCGGAGGAGGTGGAGAGGGGCGTCGTTGGGACCCTGGGGGAGAGGATCTTCGAGGTTCTTAGGGAGGCCTTCGGTACGTATGAAGACCTCATCGGCCCTCGGATCGTCGAGGTCGTCCAGTCTTCCTTCCGGGATTGTGCGGAGCGCGTCCGGCAAGCCCCTCCGCCTGTCGATCCCCTTCACTCTGAGCAGGGTGAGGCACATGAGGACACGTCCTCCCGATCCCGGGCTCCCTAGTCATCCTTCCCGGCCTGCCACCCTTGTTTTTATCCTCAAATTTTTTAGCATCTGCTTCGCTTTGGCCCGGCCTACTTGAAATGGATCCCTGACCTCGCAATCTCCTTCGGCTTCGCTACCGGATCCCTGCTTCGGAGCAAATAATTGTTGGTTGCATGGATGTTCGCTTAGGCCAGCAATTGTGGGTTCTTGGTCGACAGGTTTTGCTCCGCCGGCGTTATCCTAGTCTTCGTAGGTGACGAATTTTGTTGCCCGCCAAGAGCGGGTCATTTGTAAGGAGGTTTCTCCACTTCAATTTCCTGTAAATAAGACACCCTTTTGTACCTTGGTTAATTGTTGGAAATGAAATTGACTTACTCGAACTTCTCGCGTATTTTGCTTTGTTGCCGCAACCTCGGCCCCTCTGCTGACGGTGGTCGCTCGCCTCCTTTCTCCGGGAGGTTGTCCCTTGCCCCCTGAGTGGACAAGGCGGTTGACATCCTTGATGACTAGGGGGGCTGCCCCCGGCCTTATGAGCAGCAAAGTCGGTCAGCAGGGGTGTAGCCCCTCGGCTTAGGACCGGTCGGCGTCCGAGCTAGCTGGGGGGATTGCCCCCAGATTCACGATCGAAGGAGACGGTCGGCAAGGGCAAAGCTCCTCGGCTTAGGACCGGTCGGCGTTTGCGCTGGCTGGGGGAATTGCCCCCAGACTTACGAGCGGTGGAGTCAGTCGGCGAGGGCGAAGCTCCTTGGCTTAGGACCGGTCGACGTCCGCGTTGGCCGGGGGAGTTGCCCCCAGACTTACGGGCACATGAAACGGTCGGCGAGGGTAAAGCTCCTCGGCTTAGGACCGGTCGGCGTCCGCGCTGGCTGGGGGAGTTGCCCCCAGGCTTACGAGCGCAGGAGTCAGTCGGCGAGGGCAAAGCTCCTCGGCTTAGGACCGGTCGGTGTCTGGGCTGGCTGGGGGGATTGCCCCCAGACTTACAAGCGAAGGAATCAGTCAGCGAGGGCGAAGCTCCTCGGCTTAGGACCGGTCGACGTCCGCGTTGGCTGGGGGAGTTGCCCCCAAACTTACGGGCACAGGAGACGGTCGGCGAGGGCAAAGCTCCTCGGCTTAGGACCGGTCGGCGAGGGCGAAGCTCCACGTCTTGGGACTGGTTTTGTCTGACCCTCCCCATCCGGTGTGGCGGCGGTCTTCACTCTTATGCACCCTTAGTAAAATGTTGATTTCGTCGAAGATAAAGAAAATATAAAAGGGAATGCATTTGTACTCTTAAGGGTCCTATTGGACTTAGTACATTTGGAGGAAAATGAGAAATAAAGCTAGGCGGAGGGATGTAGACCTAGATAATCTCCTCCGGACTAGGCTGTGACTGGGGGGAGGGGCCTCGCCTGCTCACTCTATGATGCGGAGGGGTCCTTGGACGGTGTTGATCTTCTTCCCTTTGTTCGGCTGCATGGAGGTTCCTTCTCCGTGGGCCGGCTCGTCAGCTAGGTTCCTTGCGTGCCCTCGGTTCATCAGCTTCTCGATGTCCTTCTTTAAGTGCCAGCAGTCTTCAGTGTCGTGGCCATTGTCCTTGTGGTATTTGCAGTACTTTTCCCCATTCTTCCCCCCCTCTTTTTGTCTTTGGTGGGGGGCGATCGGCGTGCTCTTCCTTCTGTACTTGAGCGACAATGGCGTCTGGGGTGGCGTCCCTGGTACCCTCTCCCCGCTGCCTGTTTGTCGTCCTCTTCTCAGTTCGGTACCCTTCGGGGCTGCGGCGCTCGCTATCGCCGCGTTTGGTCCCTCGTCTGGCCTTTCCTGCCTCAATAGCCAAGGTCTCCTCGGTCAACATGAAGCGCTCGGCCCTCGCCATGATCCCCGGGAGGTCCTTCGGGGGATCGTTGTGCAGAGATTTCTTCAGGCCCCTATGGCGCAGCCCTTTCTTTAGGGCCGTTTGGACAACAAGGTTGGGGGGGCTGTTCGCGTTCAGCCGTCCCGTGTTGAAGCGGCGCATAAACTGTCAGAGCGGCTCGGTCGGGCCCTGCACTATGTTAAACAAATGTTCAGCATCAGGCATTACCTGTCGCCCTGCCATGAACTGTTTGCAGAATAGCTGGGTGAGTTCCTTGAAGCTGTCGATGGAGCGGCTGGGTAGGCTGTGGTACCAGGTTCTCGTCGCTCCCCTGAGGGTCGAATAGAAGCCCCTGTAGAGCCGATCATCGTCAGCTCCTTGGAAGGACATGTCCCCCTCGTAGTCCATCACGTGGTTTCCCGGGTCTCCTATCCCGTCGTACTTCCCCAGCGCCAGGATCTTGAATCGAGAGGGGACCCACGCGTCGGTTATTCTCCGCGACAGAGGGCACCGGTCTCCGTGGATGCCCCCGGGGGTCCGACACCCGCCTACCTCCAGTTCGTTCGGTAGTGGAGGGGGCACAGGCGCAGGCGGGGCCGGTTCCATGGCCCTCGCCACACTGGGGGTCGGGCTGACCCGACGCTCCCGGCTCCTCCGGCAGGAGCTCCCGCTCCGCTGTGATCGGTCTCTCGAGTGGTGTCGATCGCTTCTTCTGCGGTGGGGTGATCGTGGCCGACGAGACGACGCGGTCACCGATTCGTCCCACGTGCCTTCGGTTTCTCTTCGGCTCCTTTCACGATAAGGGAAGGAGGCGCGTGATCTCGCCTGACGGGAGCCAGACAACGTGAACCGATGCTCCGTGCTCGATCTTCGATTCCCGTGGTCATCGACCACACCGGACCGTAAGAGCGGAGGGCCCCCCGCCCAACGATGGCCGTTGCCCAACACGTCTCTGTTGGCCGGCACAGCGCTGACGAGCTGCTGTACCGTTACGACCAACGTCTGGATGCTCGTGTTGGTCTCTTGGGCCAGGGCGCGGATCTGCCCCTGCGTGGCTAGTTCCGACCCGCCAGTCTCTTCGGTTGAGGGGGCGGGGTGATTGTCGTCGGGTGCATCCTCAAGGTTGTTGTTGGGTGCACCATTCCCCTCCTCCGGGATGGGGGGCATGCGTCTCTTTCCGTTGCAGGCTCGTGCCATTGCAGGTGTGGTTTGCTTCTTCGTGGGACAGTTCGTTTCCACAGACGGCGCCAGATGTTTCAGAGTGTTTTCTCACTACAAAAGCGTTGACCGTGGACTACCCGGTCAACGTGGTCAAGGGGCCGACTCGGGTCCCTCGGATGCGACGAGTCCACGCGGACGCGGCGCAAATCTGAGTCGTGGATGACGTGGACCACTTCGGCTGGGCCGGGTCTGGATCCTCGGCCATAATGGGGCGAGGGGAAGCCTCGGCCTGGTGTGAGACGCTCGACCTCGGACGGTCGGATGGCAAGGGATATCCTCGGGGCCTCGTGAGCGGAGGGGAAGCCTCGGCTCGGACGATCGTGCTCGGCCTCGGTCGATCGGGCGACGAGGAGTAGCCTCGGTCGTCTTGCTTGATGTGTGGCCGACATGAGGCGGAGTGGAAGCCTCGGCCCGTGGATCTGATGTCCTCCTGCGTAGACAAGAACACTCGTCAGGGGGGCCGGACCTTGGTTCCGGCCAAATCCCCTCCGATGCCTAAGTCAGACGGTGATCTGAAAGAGGAGGCTCAGCGGAGACGGTTCGACTCGAGAGGAGATCGGAACGGCGTTTACCGGCGTGAGCGGGGGAGGAAGGAGATGAAATAGGGGAACTAGGTCGTTGAAGGAGTACCTTAGGTTTTAGTTACCTGAGATTTCGTCCCTTGTCTAGTCGTCCTTCTAGCCCTTTTATAGGCCTCCCGTCGTGATTGTCCACGACTCACGTCCCTCGTCCGCCCCCGATCGTGCCCCCTCAATCCGCCTCCCTATCGTCGTTCCCTGCGCCCTGCCAACACCTCCCCATTACCGCCATTAAGTGGTCGCGGGCCCGGGGGAGCAGTTATCGCTGGAGTGGGCGAGTGACTTGCGTGTTTCTGGGGCCGGGTTGGATCGCCGTTCAGGGGCCCTCGAAGGGGCCTTGTCGGGCGGGCCTGATCTCGCAAACGGGCTTCTGATCGGTAGTTGGGTTTCTAGCTCCATGTTCTTTCGGGCTTCGTTTGGTGGGCTGCGCCTTTGGGCCCATGCTGTTGGGCTTCCGTAAAATAGACGTATCACACATCATATGCATGCTCATCCATATCCTTCACATCACACGTATGCTCCATATGCACCATATAATATGCATGCACCTCATTTTGCATGTAACCGGTATATGTCTCATGCATATCCTCCTCCACCTTCATATGATAGATCTTATGCCCTTAGGAAATATGCACTACATAAACCTCAACCTAATATGCATGCAACTAGGAAGAGGACACCCAAACATACACAATTTGGGGTCCCAAGAACATTAGCACAAATGTTAGGAATGCATATGTAAATTTTAGTGATGTGATAAATAGTGGTAACTATGTTGGAAAGCTAAAGTCCACTTGGACTTGGTTTCCAAATAGCTAATTCCCTT